>JAULBS010072078.1:0-21273 GCA_032355785.1 Symmetromphalus regularis | reverse complement strand
GTTACATAAAACCAGTGTCGGAGTATCATTTAGTGTGAAAGTTACATAAAACTAGTGTCAGAGTATCATTTAGCGTGAACGTTACATAAAACCAGTGTCGGAGTATCATTTAGTGTGAACGTTACATAAAACCAGTGTCAGAGTATTATTTAGTGTGAACGTTACATAAAACCAGTGTCGGAGTATCATTTAGTGTGAAAGTTACATAAAACCAGTGTCAGAGTGCTATTGCAATGTGTGTGTGTCTTCCTAACATAAAATTAATGTAATCGTGCAGACGCGGCGTCAAGTCAAAGTGTTGGTATCGACGAAACGTAAAATTAGGTCGTTTTAGACGAGATAATGCTAAATTAATGTGTTCAGACTAATGTGCTGGAAATTAATAGTGTGGGGTGGGAGGGGGGGGTCAGTTGAGAATATCTCTGCATTTTCTTTTTATTTTTAAGGTATTATACCCAATTCCTTGAGCAAAAATATGTTATAGACTGTGGAACTTCATCCCCTGCATTAAATGTTTGCATCCGTACTTGTGATATCAACGTAGAATAAAATTAAATATATTTTTAATAAGAACAAGACATGTATTGTTTGTACGTTTTAAGAATAACGCACTTTATTTCTTTCAGCCTAAACAAAATAAACAAAGAACAAGTTTAAGTTTTGAAAGGATGACAAGCTTCACTAAACAAAATAGATTAAACCATGTTATTTGGTACTTTTGTTCATAAAGCTTTAAACGCGCGTATTCGGAAGACAAAACTATTATGTTCAATATGGTATTCTGTAATGTATTATAATTATAGTTAAAGCCGTACTATAGTGGATTCATGAACTAGTATTAAAACAGTAAAAGCAATGTTTGGTCAGTGACATAATGGCACATCATTTAATCAGAGATGATTTGTAACAGATATCAGACTTATATAGCAAGTATATAGATGCACGTTTCCATAATCACGGAAGCACATAAACAATGTCTTTGAGATATCAGTTGTGGATCACTATACGGAATGGGAAATACTTCAATGGGTGCTAAAGAAAAATAGTCGTACTGTCAGTCTGCAACAAAACCATTATTGCATTCAAAATCGTACCTCTGTTCAAAACAAAATATAGGATTACAGGATCACAGGAAAATATATATTTAATCCTCGTTTATTATATGTGTGAAAAAGGAGCATAAAAGAAAATCTCAGCCAGTCTCATAGTATTGGCGAAGTGTCATTTGAAGAACCCGATATAACGATGTGTTACAAGTGTCTGATTCTACAAAAATCCTTTGGAGTTGGTTAAGGTAATCGTTGACCTCCTTAAATCAGTATTATTGTGTCTGAACAACATTCTCGCTCAAAGATTTGTATGTCAATCTCAATAAAACAGAATGATTCACTTAATAGATGGTATTCTGGTGTGCTCTACCATCGATCGGCAGCGCCCCCAATCTTTGACAGCGTCACGCCAGTTAGTGTGAGCTCTAACCAAAGATTGTGACAATTCAATCGAGAGTACTCATGGCACTTGGTTATCGGTTAGCTATGGTATTGATCAATTAACTGCTTTATCCCCACTAGTCTGGCCTGTATCCTGTCAGTGAGCGATTTGTCTAGTTTTCTGCTCTTCTAAACTAGCGGGCTTTGTTACTAATGCTCAAATGGAACATATGATTCAAATTTCAAAAAATGGTTTGTTCCGTTTGTCGCGATGTGTACGTTTGGTCCAGGTTTTTTCTTCTTCTGGTAGTGATTGAGGGGGAGGTTTTGTTCAGCTCGTTAATTATTGGATGGATTTTTATAGAATTTGGTGGATGTGTAGATTGTAATGATTGTTTTGTTTAAAATCAATGTCAAGATTACAGTTATTAAAACGTGATTTTTTTTTTTACTGTTTTGTATATTGTTTCTGGTTTGACTGATATTATTCAAATATAATTCACATATATGATCAAATAGTTTCATTGGATTTACGTAATCTCTGTTATAAAGTCAAGGTCATAGATAATTACAACAGATTGGTCTTCAAACAATTTAATTAGAAAATCGAGGAAATTTAAGTCAAAGCCATAAAGACGTTATGATAACCTGTGTTAGTAAGTAAGTTTATTGATAGTTAGTAAGTACACTTACTGATTGTTACTAAGTATACTTTCAATACTTGAAAACAACGTGTTGGAAGAAGTATTCAAATTCCTTCAAAACGCTGAAAAATCAGATATGTGCATATCTATTAATCTGCAATACTTTTCAAAAGAATGGTAAAATATTCATTCGTGTGAAATTATAAAATCTAGCTGCTCTGACTAGTCACATCACATCTATAGATCAGATTTAGCAGCACTCTAAAGAGCGTTTGATCTCCGTGTGTTCGTTTGATCATCTTCTCGGCGCTTTAGGACAATCAACATTTTGAGAACAACTGTTGCTTCTGAGGAGCTCTGCCTGCTTAATATCAAATTGGTCATGCAAAATGAGTTATTGATTTATTTGTGCAGTATTTGTTCCTAGTTATGGACACTTCATATCATTGTACTTGTCGCGGTTTACAGTAATTAACGTCTACGCATTGCAGACTGCTCAAACAATTTCCTCAAGTATTGGAACTCGTTCATCTCATATGGGAGATAACAGCATACCGATTAATCCTATTCCGGAGACTTCAGGACTCGCCATTCAGATAGCACACGCATGGTTCTAGTAACGTAGTGTGGACATAATGCAACTTCCGGGAAGCTACGTCTTCGCTATCACAGAGTCAGTCATGGGAAGGTCACATTTCCGTATCTTTATTGTCGCAGGTTCGAATCTTATCGGTTGATTGACCATTGGAATTGGTTACAATTAGTTTATGCAATATTCTGAAATTTTATATTGCGCTGTTGCTTCCTTTTCTTATAAAATATCGATGGAAAATGAAATATAATGAAATACGTTTTCTGGATGTTTTGGTAACCAGATTACAGGAATTTCGTTAAATGCTGAGGCGGGATGGGGTAATAATGTTTATGCAGTTGTTCATATGAATTTCTTTGGAAACACATTTTTACTCATATTTTGTGTTTGATTTAGGCTGAACAAATATACACTCAGATTCACAAACCTGAGATAAATAATACATTGATATTTTATATATGACAAAGAAAAAGCACAGTTAGATTAATAAACATGAAATATATATTGACATTTTAAACCTGGTAGATGGAGTAGATTATTATGTTATTGTGGATACACGCATTACACTAAATACTATTATGTTATTAAATGGGTATTTTCATATTGGCCTTGATATAGACCTGAGGTGATTATATATTGACCTCGATATTTCAAAATCATTGAAAGAAACAGAGGTTATTCCAAAAACACGAAGACTTATAGAGGATGCGGTGCAGACAATCTTCAGTTTGTTCTTCCATCTCTACATCTCCGTCGTACGACAGGTCTGAATTATCGATCTCGAAGGTATCCCCTAGTATTGGTATAGGCTTGTATATGTAAGCCTGCGCTAAGTGTAGTTTATCGTAAGTAAGATCCTCTTCATACTCAATTTCGTCTTCAAAATACATAATGATAGCTAGTTGTTTGCAAAGAAAATGAATTGTTGAAGCTATTTCAATCTGAGTTAGCTATGCAAGTACCATTGGTGTCAATGACGCCACGGATTTACGCAACCTCGTGGCGAAATAAGGGGAGATAAGTCTTGCTATTTTGGAAATATTTTAAGAAGCTGTTTATGGACGAAATTTAAACATCGAATACATTATACGTGTATTATAATTTCTTTTAATTTTATTATGTTTTGTATCTCCTCTGTTTCAGTGTGGATTATAGATACTGTTTATATAAATAAAAATAACCAAAAACTGATTTAGGTTTCCCATGAACTTGAATTTTTAAAAATATGATGATTTACAATGAAGCTAAAATCTTATGTGCCCAAACCAGACTTTTTTCTGTGACGCTGTGACGTGGACCGTTTGCTAATTACAATAGCTAGTTGATGAATACTAGATATTCACTAAGGACCAAGTAATGAAGTTGAAATATAATTATATCATGTGAATAAATGCAAATCATTAGCTGCACCATACATGTATCAGGGCCCGCAGAGTGCATTTGAAAGTGTTTTTGGTGGAGGGATTGGGGGGGGCACCGAAAAGTAAGTGATCGAAGAGCAACATCGTTTCTGCAGGAACCCCCTCATACTTCGAAAACTATCCGGTTTTCGGCCACTTTATTTTGTCACCGAGCCTGAAAATATTTTTAATCAGCAAAAAAATAATAACTTATTGATTTTGTTTAATTAGTTGTTCCCTTCAATAAGGGTGCAGGAGCATGGCCTTCACCGCCCCCTTGATCCTCGCTGGTTGTTCACTTACCTTGATGATGTACGTATATTGTAGCACGTCTTTATTTGGTGTGAGACAGTTCACAAAGAGTTCATGAATACGTTATTCACTTATGGTGTATTAAATGCATTAAAATACGATCAGGGGTTGATTTTTCAATGTGATTGCCTTCAGGTAAAGATAATCATATAAACTGCATTATTTCGGTAGAGCTACACATTGGTACACTCTCATAACAGCTCTTATACAACACTGTAATAAAGACAGTTGTGTGGGTCTTATGGTCTTAGTAAGATGTTTTCTAATGGACTTAGCAAGTTTTGTGCAACACCAGTAGCGGATCACCTCCCCCCTTTTTAGAAATACACATTTGGACCCCCCCCCCTTTCAGAAATCCTGCATCTGCGTCTGAACACTTCAGTTAACCTAAGACTTCATCACTAAAGAAACTTGTAATTGGCTTCTGAAACATATTCATCTAATAGCCCATTCAACACCCATATCGGTATCAGAACCCACATCTGTATATATCAAAGTATGTAACTCATTAAAAGATAGTCAGGTTTTATCTTTCATTTGCGAAATTCATTTTAAGATAATTTAATTATTTAATACTTCACTTATCCATAGAGAAAATTATATCTTTTGCACGAGGAATCCAAACGAAAACGTAGTTGTCATTTTCTTGTATGTGTAAAAGGTAGAGACCAAGGGATTTGTAAACTAATTTTTGAGAATTATGGTACTGGGGTATGTTAAGGGCAAGCTACCGTTCGGGAGCGCTACATATGATTTAACATGATTTTAAATGTTCTCTGATAAGCGCCAAAACTAATCTAGTGAACGCTTGCTGCTATTTAGTTATGAACGTTAGGCCGGTGTTCAAAAAGGGAAACAGCCACTTTTCTCTCTTGAGTACGTCAGTTGTGTTTTAAGTATAGAGGAACTTAACTATTTTAAAAGAGGAAGCAGCTGTGTTTTCGTTTGATTAATAGTAAGAGAGTCTATACGAGTATTTACTTGAACATTTCCAGAATAACTGACGAGCTTATAAAACACTGGCAACATCTGGTCTGTCTACATTCTTATATATAAATTTCAAATATCTAGTATCTTGTAATCGATCCGTTACATTACTTCCTTGTAGTAAACACTAGAATTCTGAGAGTTCCTCTAAATTGCGTCTGGTACATTGTCTTGTGAGAAAAATACTATTTTAACATACAGTAGTTGAAATCTCATTTGATGATTAATAGATGGTCTAAACGGAAGATATATTGTTCAAATGAAATAATTTACATTGTTATTCGTGTGTACCATATACGAACTTCTTGATCTAGTTGTTGATGGAATGATGTCTGTAGGAATATCAAGCATCAAATCAAACTTAATTGTCTTATATTGAAAAGAAATAAAATGTCCAACATGGTCATCTCGTGTAATGTTTTTTATTTATCATTATAATCAGTGATAATGTGCCTTAAAAAACATTCCAAAAGATTTCATTTAAACACACACACACACACACACACACACACACATTAAAAAACCCACAAAAATATTTTAAAAACCACACACGCACACACATTACAAACGATTTCATGCTGGAAGCTGATCATGGAGACTCTGGTCAAATATGACCATCTTTTCGTACTCTTGAATTAAAGTTAATACACGAGCCGCCATTTAGTATTGAGTTGATGTCCCGAGTGACATACTCATTTGTTCTGATCTGCAATGGCTTTAGATACTCAAAGTTTAATTATTTCTCGAGGGACATAAACCCGATACAAATAAGTAACGAATTTTATATTCTGCTTATCTTTCCAGACATTAATTTACAACCGTGAACTAACAGAATTCATATCAAGAACAATGGTTTCAGCTAAATGATAGAATTTTGCTTAATCCCATGTTAAAAGACTGTCTTTTTAAATAAGTATTGATTTTTAGATACGTAATTATGAAATATTTTAATAAATAAGGTATTTCATTAACTACACGAGAACAGTAAATTAATATGTAGAATCCTCTATTATGTCCTGGTGTTATTTCAATTGATAGCATCGTTTTGGATTGCCAATGGTTCTAGGATATGTTTGTCTTACTGATGCAAATGACACAAGTGTATACATTTAGTGACCTTTCTATTTAAATGTAATTATTGTACATGAACGTTGCTCTAGAGTCATTCGGAAAAAAAATTGACAGCCAACGTTTAATACTGTAAAGAAGGCAAGATAATTAATCTATGAACGTGGGTATACAAATACTCTTCAAAATCTGTCTTATAACGTGGTTAAAGGTTAGGAAAATATTGCATAATGATGGGTATATTAGAATATCTCTTCAAAGAATTTGGAGTCCAAAGTCCAAGGTGAGAAAAAATTGAATGTAGGACGTTTCGGCCATGGACATTTCGGCCCAGGACCTTTCGGACTAGGACGTTTCAGCCTGGCCTTTTTTCAAGGGAGGACGTTTCGGCCATGTCAGTCAGGAATAAGCTTTTTTTTTCTTCAGTAAAACGATCAATTTATTGGCATGAGATTTGTAAACAGAGAAAATATGAAATTCATTGTAATTTTAAAACGTTTATTTATTGGCACGATAATTGTTGCAACAAGTGAAATAGTAAAAGCAAAATATTAATATGTACATCAGAACCTAAAAGTGGTCTTAATTTCAGGATGGTGTTAATTCTGAAGTGGTCATAACCTATGGTTTTTGTGTATATAACAAGTCAAGAAACAAATAACCCAGAGTTTTAGTGTATATAACAAATAAAAAAACACATAACCCGGAGTTCTGGTGTATATAACAAGTCAAGAAACACATAAGGATATATTTCTATTCTTGATTTATTTGATGATTGATCAAACATAATCAGAGTAGATCAAGGTGATCTGCTCCATAGTAAAAATCTGTTTTAAGAAACCTTTCTTATTTCATAAATATTTTTAAAAACGTTTTATAAAGATTAAAAAAAAATCCATATGCTGTTGTAAAGCCTTTTTTTTCTTCTTCGTCTTGTCATGTACAAAGGACCTATGAAGTAAATTTGTTTGTGTTTCTTTGTTTTGCTCACACATAAGATTGCTCCTTAAATACATATCAGGTAGAAACGTCCTCTCCTGAAAAAGAGCCTGGCTGAAACGTCCATCCGAAACGTCCATGCACCGAGAAAAATGTACATGAAAGACGCTAAAATTTCCTTTTTAAAAGAACTTTTGACTGTAACGTTGAAACAGAGAGAGAGCGAGTATGCGTGTGCCTTTATCTGGATGCGTATGTATGTGTTTATGCATGCATGTATACGTAGGTATGTTGGGATATATGAATAATTTCTTTTTAAACACAAAACAAAGTCCAGTTCCTTATATTTTTGATGTATTACTGATTGTTTTTAAAGTTTCTTATGTATTTTTATAATTAAGATATAAGTGTAGTTTTTTCTTCCTCTTTTATTACATATAATTAATATTCACTTTCTTTTGTAACAACCCATGTGTTATCCCTTAACATGTGTTGATTGATGTAAACAAGGGACTAGAACAAAAAATAAACAATTATTTTTAAAAAGATTAAACTCTTAAAATGGATGTGGGTACACATTCTTCAAACAGCTTCAGATCCAGATTAAAGGACAGCTGTAACCCAAAGATGTGGATATAAGTTTAAGCTTTTCAAAAAAACCGTAATAACCAATAATTCAACAGCTTACACGAGGTGAGATAACTGCTGATGGACACAGGAGTAAGTAAAAACTCGATCGTCAAAGTACTTGATAACCCAAACTCAGATATTGTACCCAAGGCGATAAGACAGCTGTTGGAGACGACAGACACCACGTCTCATAATGTCACAGCCAATTACCAGTGTAGCCAGTTGAAAGATCATTCAGTGATCATGTTTCCCATTGAACCCAATCATGTTGATTTATTGGGCGTAAATCCTGTTTGATACAATGCCAATATCGCGTTGAGTCGGGTAATGCGGCCAAATTGCTTGTTGGTAGAAGTCTTACCACATTCCTTCTGCCACGGTAAGCTCGACAATACATCCTCAGCCAAGTAACATAATACGTAATGCGACATTTCTGACAATCCACATTATTGACCGAGTCATTTGAGGACACACGTAATCTTTATTAGCTTTGACTTATACAACTGTGACTTCGTGAGGTACAATACAATGTGGTTTTTACCAGTATTGACTTAAAAAGCTCCGACCGAAGATGAATGATGAATGTTTGCTTACTGGCATGCATATGGACGTTTTCATTAAAATATTTTTTGGAAATATAATGCTTGGAAAGTAAGAGGTTTTATAAGTCTGTATATAGCCATCAACCTTTAAATATAGTTTTTGTCATACTGGTATTTATTTTAAACCGTTTTCTATGATTGCCTGACCGTTTGCTTATAACTCTTTAAAAAGTCAAGACGTCAATAAAGTATTAACACCGGCACTGTCGTAACTTCATAGTCTTTGACGTCCAATAGCCGATGATAAGATAAAAAATATCAATATGCTCTTGAGGCGTCGTTAAATAAAACACTTTTTAAACTTCCTAGCCTCTGTGGTTTGTGGAAGTTTAAGTCTAGACTTTAACAGATTTCCAAGCACAAGACCTTCACACTATTAAAGCAGTTTCACACAACATTGTATCTCTCTCCATCACTAACTAACTAACTATCAGTTTCCAAACTTTAACCCAGTATTTTAAGTCAACAATTCTTTTTTCTGTTCCAGTTGTCAGTAAATCGCAATGCTCATTTTCGTGCCTTGTTTGGTATTCTTTAATAACCTAACCATAACTGAAAGAATATAATGTTTGACACTCCAGCACACTAGTTAATCAGTAGCTATTGTCAAACATAAAGTTTTGTGACTAATAGTCTTCTGCTAACACCCGCTACCGCCACAGAGGTTACTCTTTCCTATTATCAGCAAGGGGTTGTTATTTTACACAGACAGGACAACACATACCATGGCCTTTCTTACACCAGTAGTGAACAAGTAGCTGAAAAGAGAAATACACCTGATAACCCATCGCATATGAGGTTGACGATCTACGTCTTGAGATACGCAGCACTCCATCCATGGTTAATGTCAAACTGAATTTGATGACCACACTGATGCTGTTGGTGGCGCTTTTGATCATATTGATGATTAAGATATTAACGATGATGTAGACGTTGATGATGAAGTTTATCCTGAATGTGATGATAATGGTGTGGTGGTAGTGTTGTACATCATTTGACTAACGTATGATGATGGTTTTGCTGGAGTTAGTGAAGATATTGTGGAAGTAGTGTTGTAGATAATTTTGATAATGGCTGGTCATGATGATGATGATTTAGGTGTTTATCATCAGTGTTGATGTAATAATGTTGCTACATTGAATTACAGCAAATTGTGAATATCATAAAAAAAATATTATCTTTCTATTTGTATGTTCTTGAAAATGATTATAACTAACAGCTGAGTAACTTTATTGATTGTGGAAAATGTATTTCAGTTAATTGAATTCAGCATGGCAACATAAGAATTACGATTTTTTATTGATTTATCAAAGTTGTCAAATAAAGTAGTCTTCTTTTATTAGGGCACTTCGTTTTACTAGGCGAACTGCCTGATCATTTCATTAACTTTGGCAATGACAAAGCTACTTTAGAACATCATGCAAAAATTACAAAACACTTATTTCAAATGATAGATTCAGCTTAAGGATGTGGGAAATTAAGTATTTAAGCACTCATTTACTTTAAAAACATTGCTACCCGCAGCAACTGCAAATGAAAGCTTTTAAAATGACTACTGTCCATATTTTCATGAAATGACGTAAAAGAAACTACAACCTCTCTTTCTCTGTGATCTTATCGTCCATCCTTTCGAGCAGTCAAGTTAATGTAATACTGTTTTTCAATGAGACTCGTGCAAATGAAAATAGTGTCTCTTTGAAGCGGCCGATCCATACAATATCCAGTCATAGTCGAGTATTTCAACGGCTTGTAAATTCAATAAAGTCCTGGCAGGGGCTTTGCGGATATGTATGGCTGGACAAGTGGGCTAGAATCGGATTTCAATCACGGTTGAATTTATATGCTAGTGGATGGGCGATTATTAGGAACCCGCCAAGTGCTTGTTTATACGCCGAGCAACAGCCAGAGCATGCCGACATTAGTTTTCATGACGCTTTTCAATCCAGCACTTTAGACGGCTTAAAAATAGAGCTGATGATGAAAGTAAATTACGTGTGGCGCGCCGGTCTAGAGTGGTGTATGAGTGTGGTTCGGGTGGAGTGGAGGGTGTAGTAGTGATTTTTATTAAGAAGCAATCAATCTTTATTTACAGGATTCTGACTCGAACCTCTGTCATTGAGAAGTACATTTACCCTCACATTTTAAAACAGACGAGCTACTTTGTATTGCATGAACCTTCCCCAAAGTCCAGCCTTAACCCAAACTATATATGTCCCTAATTAAATCCCTATTCTAAGGAACATCCATTAAATTATTTTGTTTGTATTACTGAGGTAACGTCAGACTCTTAAGTCTCGCGGTTTTGCTGTGATCTCACGGTTTTCAGCAAAATCTCACGGTAAGCCACGAAAATCTCACGGTTTTTCTCTTGCGATAAAAATACACTGTAGTTAAAACAATTTCTGTTTTTGCTCAGTGGAGTTCTCGGCCAATCCAAGCTATTGGAGAGTGCAAAGAAAGCAACAGCAGCATTTAATGCTGAGTACAAAGCATAAACTGTCGTCAACAGGATGTGTTAAATTGCTTTAAAGCTGTAACAAAGAACATTAAATGTTTTGTTGTTAAACTCGTGCTGTTCTTTTATTGCTTTCAACACAAAAGAACGACCATTTTATTTTGCTTAGCACTAGATGTTGTATGAATTGGTCAATCTCCCGGTTTGTAGGGGCTTCGGTGTCCAGGTTTCCAGTGCCTCGCGACTGAGAGATCTATAAAGTAGAAGTAATATGTTAAGTTTTGATGTTTATACATTGTTAGTATTTATTACTGAGTCTAAGATTCGGGAAAGTCCTTACAGCTAACAGTATCACGACCTGACAGTGCTTGTCCTGAAGACATATTTGGCTATCAGCATTCTGATTGGTCCTCCAACTTCCAGTTCTCCCCACTATGGCAATTAATACTATATTAACTTACTTGTGTTCCTGATTATATCCAATTAACGTTCAAGTCCTAGGCACACAACTGGGCTTCCTAGGTCGTCTGTCAAAGGCAGAGAGTAATTTTTGGATGAGAGGATGATTAATTTATATCACCACATATGCGACTCTTTTTGATAAGCAGCAATGCATCTTTTAAATGCAATTTACTACAAACGGGATAGTACAAACCACAGTCTTTGTTATACCATGTGTAAACCACTGATAACGATTGTTTCATATTTAAAAGATTGCTAAACAAACGTTTTAATTATTTTTATTTTTTTTTGAGTCGTACTTTGAACTCATCTATTTTCTTAATGATAATGATAGAGCACACTTGTTGTTGCATAAATATTTTCTTTCATCCTGCTGGAATTACTACCTC
Organism: Symmetromphalus regularis; assembly: GCA_032355785.1. NCBI lineage: Eukaryota > Metazoa > Mollusca > Gastropoda > Neomphalida > Neomphalidae > Symmetromphalus > Symmetromphalus regularis. The sequence goes on along the minus strand of JAULBS010072078.1, from coordinate 9,363 downwards.
CCCTCTGGGACTACACAATCATTAAGCTGATGTATCGCGTGGCGTACTCGGATGTCTTTTTACTGACATCGGGATTACATAAAAAAGTTTTTTTTATTATTGAAATCGTTCATTGGAACCACAAAGTCGCTAACACTGCCGCATTGGATTTGGTTTGAAGTATGACGTAAGATGAAGCTATTGATGTTTGCGTTTTTTTTTGTTTTGTTTTTTGTTTCTTTTTATCCTCGGGCAGAAAGGATTTTCGTAATAATAGCAAGATAACAGACCTCTTCTCACTGATTTACGTGCAACTGTTAAAGAACAAAGAACATTATCGCTTTCATATTTTTTTTTCATAGATTCAAAACCACGTTTTACAAAATCGGTTCATTCATTTAAGCATTCACTCTTAGATTTGACCACTGTTCTTCAAGATTTTATTCGTTTTTCGTACGTTTATTCATTCAGTCATTGAATAACTATGCGTTACTGACGGTGTTTTAGGGCATGCTTTTCACAGGAAAGAGTCGAATTTCTGGACATCAATGACATGATCACTTTACAATATTTATTGAAATATCTGAGTCTTAGCCTATAAAGGGCTATGGGTTGTCCTTTTCTTTTCAACGTTTAGGTTCTGCCTTGTGTGGATAGGATTTTGATCACGATAACATATTGTTAAGATTTAAATTAAAGCAACATTACTTTAAGGGGCAGTTCACAATTATCGACATGTCTCTATTCGTACAAAGCATAACGATTTTTTGAAACCTTCCTCACTTTCCTCCTCTATCAAAAGATTTTTTCTGAGATTTCGATTGACATTTTGATAGTTAATTTAAATTTCTACGTTTGTTTTGCTTTGATCCCTCTCTCCCATACGGTTTGTACGAAAAGAAAAATATGACAATTGTGAACGACCCTTAATTCCACCCATTAAATACATGTAACTACATATTAATAATACTGTTAAATGAAAGCAACTTAAATGAAAGTATGTTAAAATATTTATTTTGTATATTTGCAGCAAAAAGCCGTTAAGCAATCGTTGTGTGGCTCGCTCCGTCGTGACGCTCACTGGAAGTGCCTTATCCTCACAGCGCTCATCTACGGCTGCCTCAGCGCCATAGCCTGGTGTCGCCTGACCGTCGCCAACAAGCAGATCGTCAACTACTACATCACCGTCACACATCTTGACCGCTCGAATCCCTGTAACGACGGATATATTTATATTCCTGTTGCTTTCGTTATCATGCTGTATCTGGTGTACCTGGTTGAATGCTGGCACAGCCACACCCGGATCGAGCTGCAGTATAAGGTGGACGTTAATTCGGTGTATGATAGAATAGCTATAATGAAAGAAGCCTTGCCCATTATATGGTGGAAAGCAATCTGTTACCATTATGTTCGGCGAACTCGGCAAGTGACACGCTATCGTAACGGCGATGCTTTCACATCCAGTCAAATTTATTATGAGAGAGTCAATTCATGTACTGCTGGGTCTGCTTTCAATTTCTCAAACTGTGGCATCAAAGACAAATCAAGAAATCTGTGTTCGTTGGATAACTATCCAGCGACAAAAATACGATTTACTAAAGGATTTTCGTTCTTGACAATCGAAGCAGAGTGTGAGTTTGAAGATCAGCGAGCTCAGTTCTTCCAGGAATATGAGACTCGGGACGATTACATGGAGGGAAGAGAAGGGATGGACCTGCTGAATGTTAACTTCAAGGAGTATATGATAGCCTTTGCCGATCCAGATCATTTGCCGTGGTATGTCTCAAACGTCATCTTCTGGCTGGCATCCTTTATGCTCCTATCGTGGCCTTTACGAGTAATTATAGAATACAAAACAGCTCACCTCCATTACCACGTACATAAGTGCTTTGGAACCAACTATGCCAATATAAATACCAGTACCAATACCTACGTCGTACCAGCAACAATATCACGTGCTAGTACCATGAACAGCACGGATTTCGAGATGAACATACGGAACAATAATATACTAGTTCCCAGTTATTCTGAGGCGCTGTTGTTTGATCCTACTATTCAGCGGTACACTCCTGATGCAAACGGTTTCATTACAACCAGAGTTCCACCGCGCAGTGTAACATTTTCTGCACTTCCGCCGTCAAACAGTAGCGGTTTTATCCGAGCCTTCTTCTCGCGAGATTTCCTCTCAAGCATGAGATTTCGTACGTACAACAGCTGCACCGCCATCGGTGAAGACGACAGGAGTGTCCTAACTGTGAGCAACGATGAAGACTTTGTTAGAACTGGTTCTTTTCGAAGAAAGCAAAAACAGAAAAAACAAAGGCCTCCAACTAGTTCTATAAATCTCAATACGTTTACAAGGACCGTGCCTGTTCTGACGTCTCCCGACACAACAGAAGAACGTATTGTTAACTTCTATCCGTCATCATTGCCTGCCGTAACTATTCCACGAGAAAACAGACGTAGTGGGCACCCAGTTAGTTCCAGTACTAATCATACATATATGTCTCGTGCTGAGAGTATTACCAGCCCAGAGACTCCAAGCGATCATATAATATTCCACTTCGGAGAACATCCTGAACGGGAAGACGTACAAACTTCAGGAAGTGACGTCACTCAACCACCGGCTTATGAAGATGCTCTTAATATGCAAAGACTGTTGGCTGAAACAACAGACATGAATAATTTAACTCAGCAAACCAGTGAAAATCAAAATCTCTTGTCATCTGACATGGCTCAGCGCTATTATCGTACTATTGAGTGCATGGAAACGTCATTGTGACGTAGTTTAGAAAATTAGTGACGTATACAGTGAAATTAATGGGATTTCTTTCAGTTTATATTATTGTAGCTCCATATATACATTTTGTCACACGACTGAAGTTTCTGATTACCAAGTGCTTTCATTTTGAATATACGATTGTGATTAAATGTGTTTTACATTTGTATGAAATGATTTCTTTTATATAACAAGGATGTGTGCATTGTTTAGTGTTTGTTTGATTTTTTTTTGGATTTTTTTTTTTTTTTTTTGTGACCAGTTATAAAATAAGGAAGTATTGATGTTGAAAGAATTCTACGCAAGGTTAAGGTCAATCATGTGACGTTCTAACCAGAGAAAGCGGTTGTGAAGCACGTGTCTTCTCAAATCACAAATTATGGCTAAGCCAGAAAGGAGTCAAGATATTTTTGAGTTAATACAAAAGACATGGGAAATTTAGTCTGATCGAGAGAATTGATATCAATGAAAAACAACATTGTGCTGTTTAACATTCCGGCGCTTTAACAGCGGAATATTATGCAATTGTAAAATATATAATTGTACCTTTAAGTATTAGCCACACCATGCACTTGGCAGTGACATCTGCACGAATATCACAGAGATGAAACGAATTAAAAGGCAGTGTTCTTTTCATTTTGAGCAATATTTCTCTTTGAACCAGCAATTTGTGTTAAATTTGTGAAATATATCACCGCTACGGCGGAACAATTTTTGCTGTATCAAGTTAATTTGTTAATACATTTAATGAAAAGTCTGCCATGACGGAAAAAGCTCAGTCTGTGTACTGATGGAAAAAAGTCATTAAAATTCTAGTCTCTTATTTAGTCTTAATCCATGTTCTTGGTTTATTCAAATAAAATACAATTTCTTTTTTAACAAACTGTTATGTGCTTTCGATTGACCATCTGTAGATCACAATAACTGTCTGAGAATTATGTCGAGGATTGAAGATATCCGTCACGATCAAGGGTTAACAGGTTTAACTATAATTGAGAAAAACTACAAGTGTTTCATGTACGTTATTTAACTTTTTATCACTGTGGTCATCATGGTGCTTTGAAAGATTGGAAGGATTCTAATGTTAAGGCGAGATTTATTTAGATTTTGACTTATTATTTTTAACGATGTATTAAACCTATGTATCGGTTCTTTGGACTTGACACTGCAGTGACAGATATTCGCTGTGACTATGTATTCAACGCTTAGCCTCAACAACAGTAGTTCAATTCAATATGTAGAAAGATGATGAAAGATGAACACATACATCTTACTTCTAATACAAAACGTGTATATATGAAGGCCAAACGGTTTTATTTATTTATTTTTCCTTTAGACCAAGTTTTACGATTATAACATTTGACACATTTCAACTTCACGTGAATTTTGGGTATCTACCTTCTATTCAGATTTGTTCAGTCTGTGTTATTCTCAAACGAGCTGTTTTAATATTGATATAATAATATTTAACTTTTGAGAACATTAAAAATGGTTTGTGGTAGTAGACTGTAATGTTTTTTACGAATAGAAAACATCTAATATTTCTGATATTATACAAGTTATATGTGATATACCGACACATTAGCATGATATGCTCATTCCTTGATAACGCAGTACCATCACCATCCATTGGTACATCATGTCACAACAAAACATCACTTGGATTTCTACAGATATATAAACTGATATGATGTTATAACATCAGTGCCTGCAGTAGCAGCCACGTCCGTTAGAACAACATATATTATTACATTTACACCCTCCAGCTGTGATTGGTCAGTTATTGTCCAAAAAATTATAATATATTATGTTCTTTGATTAACTGATTTACAACCAGATTGTATTCACTTTGGCATGCCATAAATAAAGTTAAATACAGACTATCGTGAAATAATTTCACTCACCATATTTACTGAAATGTGTTTGATTAAATGTATCTTATTATTAAACTAAATGTTACATGATGCTCAAATGAAATATGTATTTTCTATCTTACAGATATATGCAACAAGGTTATTTTATAACTAGTAGATAAAAAGGAGATTGCAATGCTCTTAAGACAGGCGTGATTCTTTTTTCATCATTTGCTTCAACTCACTGGGGTAGCCCGGATCTTATACGGGGGACCACCTACGGATGGGGGTGAGCCATCTAGTATGTGTGTGGGCCTGTTAATTTCAAGACAGGCAGATATAAAAGATAGTAGGGGTGTTTATGGGGGCATGGATCCCAAAGCATAAAATTTGGCTACGCCAGTTCAACTCTCGATAGCATATATTATTGTAATTGTTAAAATAAAACCTTTGAGATACTGACTTTCCGAAATTTAAAAATGACCATACAAATCAAAGGGTTAATTCACTTGGTAAAATGTTTTGTTAGCTGAGCATACTGATAATGATTAACTATCAGTAATTTGGTAATGAATCACGTGATAGCTCATAAACAAGTTCCAGTCAGTTTGTTACATACAGTAACGTTGTCCTCAAGGGACGAAATAGCAGTACGTATAGCTGAAATAATCAAATATAACTGATTTCAGTTGATTCCCAATTTAAATTCCTTTATGTTAGCAGGATTGGTGAACAAAATGCACTCCAATAATAATGACTAAAACTTGGTGTTTTTGAGAAGCAGAATAATATTTTAAAAAGTTATATAATACTAGATACTGAACATTTCAAATGTTAAAGGTTTTACAGGGATATTTCTAGATGATAATAAATAGTTTTAATGGTTTGCACGTTTACTGTCTGTATCAGGTTGTTCAAAACATGCATCAAGGCTGCAGAATGAACCTTATCTATTTATTTAATATAAAAGTAAACGGCGGCTATTGTGGGTCACACTGTCGATACTTCACCTTTTTTATCTTTTTTAACATATATACATACAAATCAATGATATTAAAACGTACATACAATATGTTGACACCAGACAATGGAAAAACATTTTAAATATCACTAAAGAAATTCAAATTTTTTATCAAAATTAATTTCTTTTAAAACCTTATTCAACCACAATCTCTTTATGGCCGTAGGAACCAGGGGTGGGGAGGGTGGTTTTTTTTATTCACAAATTATTGTTTGCCATTGCAACCAAATTCCGATATAGAGTTTGTGTACTCGATCCGTCAGTGCCCCCATCCCCCACCCTCAACTCCCAAACAATTGGCTGATAGACAGGTAGAAATTCAAGTGGGTTAGTAAATGTTGTTGATACTGTTCCGGCGGACAAGCAACTTTTTCCATTTCTGCATCTATGTGGGTTAAATTGAAATATTTCCCTGTTAAATGCTCATTAATGAAAACTGGAAATATTTCTTCAATATCTATTTCTATTTTGAAATATCTTAATAATTAGTTAAACCAACTAACATTACAACATCTCAGCCGTAGTGTGTAAATGTTTCTGTATGAAAATAGTCATTTACACATAATTCCCTTTTGTAAATATACATTTGTTATAAATCATGTGACTTAAAAAAAACCTGTTTTGCACTATTTCCGACAATACCGAAACTACTTTATGAATTATGTCAACAAAGGAATCACCCAGGAATTCCCCAAGATTCTATTTTTAAACATCAAACGATGACAGACGTGCCTACCAATTTGTTTGGAGATTTTAATTTAGATTTTTTTTTTTTCATTTCTAACGAAATATGAGCTTGATCCTGTTTAATCTCACACACATCGTAACTGTCGACACATTTGCCTACTTTCACAATTACAAAGCCTGTGAATACAACAAAAACATGCGACATACCGGTTTCATCAATCCCTGGTAACATTGGACACACTTTGTCGATGTAAAATCTGTCATCAAATGGAATTTTCACATTTAAAATTTAATAACTGTAATTTCAACACCGTAATCGGAAAACCACCTTCATAAAATGGCGCCCGTTCACAAATTTATAGTTAAATATTTAAACACCAACCGTTTCACCACATGCACATTTTACTATACAAAAGAGATCATTTTATGTGTTTGTATTATCGTTTATATTTACATAAATAACTATTAACGTAATTTGTTTGTTAAATTATGAATGTGCCTAGCTTTTTGATACTGACATTTAATGCAATAATTGTGAAGAATCGGTATTTTTGTATACATGTAAGAAACCGATCTTCTCATTCGGCTTTTGACGGGAAAAGCCGAACCTCAAGGATGGGGATTCCCTAAAACTGTGTATTAATTTTGCGTTAATGAAATAGTAAATAGATGGATAAAAGAGCGACTTTTATTTGAGAAAACGTTATATTAAAGCCAAAGTTATACATTTGGAATTGTAAGAATTGAACTTGATAATGTTTGAGGTTCATGGAACTATGAACCACAAAACAGCTTTACACGCTTTGATAATATGAACGTCTCCGCTCTACGCCGTTCATACAGTGTGAAAAACGGTTTTGTGGTTCATACTTCCATGAACCTCAAACATTATCAAATTCAATTCTTAAGTGAAATATATGTTTAACATACGTTCTGTTAAATATATGTTTCCAAACATGTTTAACATACATTTTTTGAACATATGTTTAACCAGAGTATTTATGGTGTTTCTTTTCTTAGTAATCAACAAAATGTTCTTAGCAATGATAAAACAGTTTTTTAAACCTGGTTCTACACTAAAACAAACAACAAATATTAGAATATTATGTATAAACTTTATTGCAAGTGAAATTATTCAGATCTTCAGTAACAGAAAGCAGTGATTACGATTGACATTTCTGGTTATACATGCTATGTTTATCAATATCGACTAAATAGTGGCAGTCCTCATAAAGTTGTGGAAATAGTTGCATACATATTTAAACATTTACACAAGCGTGTCATATAAGCACCGATTACGATTGACATTTCTGATTAGACATGCTGCATTTATCAATGATGAGCGATTTTCAATCTGAATAGTGGCAGTCCTCAAAAAGTTGTGGAAATAGTTACATACATATTTAAACATTTACACAAGCGTTTCATATAAGCACCGATTACGATTGACATTTCTGATTAGACATGCTGTATTTATCAATGATGAGCGATTTTCAATCTGAATAGTGGCAGTCCTCAAAATAATAAAAACCCACTATAATTCGATGCCAGTCTAAACATACAATACGTTTTTAAAGATTTTGCTGTATTTTTTGTTTTATTACTAAAATATGTTACATTATTGGACACCTCATAGAATACTTTTTAAAATGTTACATAACGATGTTTTTGTAGTGATTCATGAATAGAGGCCAGCATAAGAAATTATCCTGATCAGAGTAACAGATAATATTATATTGTTTTAATTATACTACATATCTTACAGTTACTACTAGGGCATGTCATCCTTGTGTTCCCCCCCGCCAATGTTCGTGTTATATAGGGTTAGGGTTAAAGCAATGGATATATTTGGTGGAATATCGGAATTCTTTATTTGCCCTGTTTACAGTTTTCAGTAATTTGGGTTCGCTATTTTGGGGAAACTGACAGTTGACCCAGTTTCCATTATCTGGTGCTCATTGACTGTCACATCCTTCCGGTGCGACATCACAGCTCTCGTGACAAGTACGATGACGAGAACCAGTAGAAGCAAAATGGCGACTCCCATAGCAACCAGAGATGCCGTGATCTCCGATGACAAGACGCACTGTTTCTCCATGTCTTGTTTCTCTCTACCGGTAGCTAAAATAAATTTAAAATATATGAAAAAAATGTTTCCGTATTATTTAATTCAGGGTATCACCAAAACATTCTTTTTCCTACACAGGTATGCAAAATGAACTTTTTGCGAACACTTTGTGGTATCACTAAATAGTTCAAAGAGGCAGTTTTATAGTGGTATGAGGCAGACCACCCACTCCTAATTTGTAAGCTTACAATGTCGGCTTTAGGTGCGTCTTAATCGATAGTTTAATGAATAACACATTCATACGCTGGTTCCCCCCCCCCCCCAAGTCTCACACACACCTACTCCCTTCCAGTATATGATTGTATATGTGGTATATGTGATAGCGGTTGTTGCCATTAAATTTTGTTTCATCTGGGCAATTTTATCGTGAAGAAAATTTCGGTTGTAATGGAAACATTCCGTTATATAAGAGAACAAGCAACATTACCTCCTATTTCGCTTTACTTTAAGGTCAGATGTTGTATTATTTATATCTATGGTGTATATGATGATTTAAATGTTAGTATGATTGTGTATCGGAACTGAGTTGGTATAATGCACCCATTTAGCAGTTATACCCACACATTAATATGATCGTGTATGGGAATTGATTTGGTATAATGCACCCATTTAGCAGTTATACCCACACATTAATATGATCGTGTATGGGAACTGATTTAGTATAATGCACCCATCTAGCAGTTATAGCCACACATGTTAATATGATTGTGCATGGGGACTGATTTGGTATAATACACCCATCTAGCAGTTATAGTCACTTATGTTATCATGGTCGTGTATGTGAACTGGTTTCTGTTTGGGCTATCTTCCGTTCCAACCAGTGATCCACAACTGGTTCGTCAAAGGCCGTGGTATGTGCTGTCCTGTCTGTGGGACAGTGCATATAAAAGACCCCTTGCTGCTTATCGAAAAGAGT
>JAULBS010072067.1:0-21281 GCA_032355785.1 Symmetromphalus regularis | reverse complement strand
TGCCTCGACTGAGATTTGATCTCAGTACCTACCAGCCTCAAGTCCGATAGCTTAACCACTGCGCCACGGAGGCCGGTTGCACCTACTATGGACCACTGGCTGGAATGGGAAATAGCCTAATGAGTCCAAAAAGGGGACACCTGTCACACCTCTGATGGACATACTACCTCAGAGCTACGTCCAGCTGTCAAAGCTGGATAAGTGGGTTCCGCTTAATTGAATAGCGTCTGTGCAAATGCAATATTATTCAATTACGTGGATTATTCAATTTGACGAAAAGGCTAAATTTACAATAATCGATTGGTTTGTAAAAACATATCTAAATAAATGGGGAAATGTGCTCTGTAGGCAAATAATGTTACTGGCAATCATTTCATCAATAAAATATAATTTACTATTATCACAAACAATTTGGGCGACACGATCAAGATATTTGTATCTTAAAAATGTTTAGTGACATTTACTGTTTTCTCCAATAAAGAAGCCCAACTAAACCATAAAAATACTGTCTGTTCTCGATTTTAAATCGTAACAAATGTTGTTCTTTTCTGTGACAGTTTCTGTGGCAGGGAAATAACATTCTGCAACCTTCGGTCATTTTCGTTAATGCCAAACAGTTGGCAAACTGAACGTTGTATAACAAAATCGACACCAATATCATATTTGATTGTATGGCATGTTATAAGTCAATAAATAGGAAATGGATCGGTGTTTTAAAAAAAGTATTCAATTAGCTGAAATATACAATTATCCATTATCCAATTAAGTTGAGCCCATTGTATAATTAATAACATTTACAATATTTTCCAAAAAACATTTAAATGCCTGTACATGCCGTACATGTAAAAACATCAGCTAAAAATGAAAATCCTCCAGCTCAAAGACATGTAAAAAGATACCAAAACAAACTTGCAGTGAACAAGTAATTTGTAAGTTATTTTTTATTTGAAAGTAACATAGTAAACATGTTTCAAAACAAAAACTCTAATCTTTTTTTTTCTTTTTTTTTTGTTATTCTAACATGGAAAATAATATCAATCTACACATACATGTAAATGTATATTTGTGGTAACTAAAAAGTAAAAGATATTATTGATAATTCTGAGATTCCTTCAACCAAATTACTGAAACAAATAGGCATCTCAAGCACAGGTATGATCATGATCATGACTAGAAATAAATTGTTTTTAATAAATATGATATTTATATGCAAGAATGTGTTAGTAATGTATAAACTATTAAAAATGAATAGCACCCATAAATATATAAAAATGGTAAACTTTGCATTTAATGAATTGTTTCATGGTCTTGAGTATTTTTTGGAAATTATAATTTAGTTACATGATTTTATTTCAGAAATTTCACTTGATGCCAATGGCTCAGATTTTGGAAAATTAAGCATCATTTGTCAAAGAAATTCAGAACTGTCCCTTTTAACACTTAAAAAGCCCCCATTAAATACAGAGCTCATGTCATATGATGGCAGATTTTAACATAATGAAATATTTCTTGGTGTACAGTTATGAGGGACCTCATAGTCTGGTGGAAGTCCTATACCGGATTGCACACATTCCCTGCGAAGCTTCCACTCTTTGAGCTGGAGGATTTTCATTTTTAGCTGATGTTCTTCCTGGGCCATCTGAACATATGAGTCCTCATCTTCATCATCAGACAGTCTTCTCTTTCGGGTTCGTCTCATCACAGGATGTTTTGTCCTTCAATAAAACAAGAATTTAATATTTATGTTCTTGGAAGTGATGTGAAGGTGTGTACATACCTTCATTGGGGGACCGGGGGGAATTGTCATTTCTTTTCAAAAAGATATATTTTATCTATTATATGTAGATGTCATTTTGTTTTAATTTCAAAACTGCCATTAATATTAGTACATGTACAAGGTAATAAATATAATTTGTTATATATTAATCTTGGCCCACTCACAATTATTAACATTTTCCTATTTCTGCAGGGGTGGGGGAAGGTAAAATATTAATTAAAATCTTCCCAGAAACACTAAGTTTTATGTATACTACTTTGTGGAAAATAGAGGGGGCGGGAGTGTGGATATAAAAATTACTACTTTACGTTTCTAGGGTTTTTGTTTTTATTTTTTTTGTAAATTAGAAGTACTTTCAAATAAAAAAAAAAATTCTCTTATGTAACAACAGAGATAAAAAAACAAACATTTGGTTCAAAATGTGATCAGTTCCCTTTAAACAGAATGTTTTGTTTCTAAAATGCAACACAATTTTAGTAAATTATACAAACCTTTCAAGGACATGAACATTTGGAACATGGGTCGTCTCACTATGTGGATCACTTGAAGTGGTCGTGACTTTGAGTGGATGACTAGAAACAGGATTTATAAAATTCACAACACCATCATTACTTTGCCACGATATTGGCTCTTCTGGGAGAGTTATCTCCTCTTTGATCCTTAATGCTGGATTAAATGACACCTGGTCCTCCTCTTTTTCTATCTGACTTTGAAAGTTAGAATTATCTGCACTTGACTCGTCTTCAGTTTCATCATCATTATCATAAATATCTGGATTCACTGAAAAAGGTTCACCATTGGCACTGACTGGGTAGCCGTTTGTCAATACCATGTAACTTCCATTTGCTTCAGTAGTTTTTGTTTTTATATTTAAATTATTACATCTTCTGATCTGGTCCTTGAGTCTTTTCCAGCAACCCTGAAGTTGTTTGACATCTCTTTCAGGAAGGTTGAAATCTTTTTTTGAAATTTCCTCTTTGTACATGACCATAATGTTGTTCCACGCATCATGTTTTCTCTGGAGTGTGACTTTGTCATACTCCTTGGCATCAATGTCTGGGTTATCTCTGCACAGTTTGGCCACTAGGATTTTTTCCACCTTAGTGAAGTTACTTGAACGGTTTCTAATTGGGAAACTTTTAAGACTCATTATTTTACATTTTAATTGTCAGTTTGTTAGGATGTTGTGATCATAGAAAATGTGGAATAAACACAAAATTCTAATTTTTTGTCTACTAAATGAAATTTGATTACACCATAAGTGGTTAAAATGTTACAGAATCAACAAAATTTCAATATAATTTTCTTTGAAATAAATCTATCTGCACAACAAAAAATTAAATGGTAAAAATATACAAAGTCATTATTTTAGAAAACAATCTTGGACCATAAAGTGTTAAAAGCAAAAAAAAATTAAAATCCTTATTTTTTCAAATAGCGCAGTGGGCTTTTATCTTTGTGAATGATTAGAAAACATTAAACCGTAGTCTTTTAAATATTACTACACTTTAAAAAATAAGCACAAACTGATCCCAAAATCCTTTGTCTTCAGAATAAGTCATCACTGCAGTATTAAGGGTTAACAATTGAGATAATTAACAGAGAACCTGCCAGTTAATACAAAACCTCTCACTTTACAGAGACTGCAGTGAACCAGTCCAACATAAACTCTGTTAATAGCCATAACCTCAGCTACCTGTATGTGTAATGACTTGGTCTCACAACACTGGCTTTGAAACACAAGGGGTTAACAATATAAACCTTGTTGAAAGTAGAACAAAATTCCTTGATCCACAGCTTTAGAATAATGATCTATTCCTAGTTATTACACACAGTCTAAAGTGTCAACAGCACACACTGCACTGTTATTGTGTTTCTAGAACAATAACACAAGCTGGTCAAAGGAAATTCTCCAATCCAGATGCATAGCAGACGCCATGTCTGTAAACCAAGACTATTTGAAAAAGTAGGGCAACCTAAACTGAGTCTATACCAGAGCAGCAGATGTTCAGTGGAAGTCTAAAAATAGACTGGCTAGGCCAGTGATAAAGCCTGTACAGTTAGACAAGGTCTTTGTAATGGATTATTGAGTGGCAAGCTAGGATTAGTCTAGTTAGATGATGTTTTAACCGAATGCACGGATGCCTGCAGGGTTAGTTTAAGTTAGATGTTGTTTTCGTTGAATATATATAAATTCCATCCATGCATCCATCTGTCTAGTTTGTGCAGATAAGCTAGGGTTAGGGTATCCAAAAAGAAAAGTATTGTTTAATGACACCACATCACATTGTTTATTCAGTGGCTGTTAGGTGTAAAGCATGTGTTATTTATGATTCATAGTCAATGGAGAAACCTGCTATTGCCACATAGGCTTTTTAGATTAGCAACAAGGATCATTTTTTAAAAGAAACAAAGTTTTATAAGAAATTTATATTTCATTCTTAATGTTTGGTTTAATATTTTACCATAATATTATATATTACATTGATATTAATTATTATATAATGTATAGATATGTCTTCTTTATCATTAAATCATATTTAATTTACCATATTGTGAATAACTTTTATACAGTGATTTATTTTTAAATGTAGCCATATTTTTACCTATTAATAGCTGATGTTTGTTTCTGCTGGGGTGGGTGCTGGTGGAGGGAATCATTTAACAAATTTCAAATGAATAAATAATGGCAAAGGTTCTTTTATATGCTTTCTCACAGGACTGCACATACCTTGACCTTTATTACACCATTTGTGAACCACTGACTGGAACAAGAAATAGCTGAAATGGGTCCACTGAAGAGGATTGATCCAGTGATCTATCACACCCCAGACAGGTGCTGTTATGTATTATCCTTCAGGGTATGTGATAAGTGCATGTAAAATACCTCTAGCTATTAATCAAAATGAGTAGGATGTTTGATGGCAGCAGTTTTCTGTAGTTCTCCCAAATCTTGCAAGCAAATAATTTTAACAACTATTATTTTGTGAACCAATAAACTTCAGTGAAAGAATTAATGGTCGTGAAATCACCATGAGAAAATATTAAATTATTTTCCTTCTCCATGAGATGCATTGGGCATCATTGAGTGATTATAATTGTTTAACTGAGCAGAAAGCAATTTTCCACTGGTCAGGCCTGATTTGAAAAACTGGCCCTTTAATCCTTTTTGACATATTGTTTCTTGTGCTTCTGCACTGGTATCCTACTGGGTTCAGTCTCTATTAGAAAACCCCAGAGATCTGGTGACTATTTCTTTTTCAAGGACACATCTGTCTTATTGTTTGTTCAAATACATTTATTAATACTAATAAATGAATTCTTGTGTGAATGAATAAAACTGATTTGATTTTTATGAGATCACTTTTTGTGGTTTTCTTGGTATAAAATTAAAACTTTATGAGCATTCCTTGAAAGTTTTGTTAGTTTGAAATTTTATCTTTTATGAGTTCTCCAGTTTAGATTTATGATGTGAAGTTTTAACTTTTATGACTTCATTGTGGCTTTTTTGGCACATAAATGTTAAATGTTTACAACTATTTAATTCTTAAATTTTAACTGGAATTATATTCACGATACATATCTGTCTCTCACTCAGGCCCGTACGCAGGGGGGTGTGAAGGGTGCACACGCACCCCCCTAAATCTGTCGAGGTCCATAAATGCAAATTTGGATTGATGCTAATTTACTAGAATAACGTTAAAAACTAAAATAAAACATTCATGCCTTCACAAATGCACCCCCGTAAAGAAAATCCTGCGTACGGGCCTGTCACTTGGACATACCGTATCTTATTATCAATATGAACTAGTCTTCTGAACTAAGTGGTCTGTTAAATGGTTTTGTTGATTTAATTCCTATTTAATTCACCAGCATTGGTAGTACAGTGGTTAAGCTGTCATTCTGATGGCTGGTAGGTAATAGGAGCATGTGATTTTTAATCTCTACACGGGCTCCAACCGGCCATGCAAATGATCATTAGATTAGTGTAAGCCTTTTACACTGACCAGTGTTCCACAACTGGTTTATCAAAGGCCGTGGTATATGTTGTCCTGTCTGTGGGAAAGATGACTTGCTGTTAATTGGAAAGAGTAGCCTATGTGGTGGTAGCTTTCCTCTTAAGATCTTAAGTCACAGAATACCATATGTCAGACATCTAATAGCTGATGAATAAACAATGTGCTGGGGTGTCGTTAAACAAATAGTTCTTTCCTTTATGAACAAAGTGGCGCATTAAGTGGTTTTGTTGATTTGATTCCTATTTAATTGTTGTCACTGTTCATTTCTTGACATTGGTCATATTTTAGGCAGCTTAAATATTCCAAAATAATATTCTGAATTATCTATGGTATATCAAAGGCTGTGGTATATGCTGTCTTGTGTGTTGAAAAGTGTGTATACACTCAGTGTAAATCCATGAAGGTTTTTTTCACAACCATAAGCAACTGCTGCTGATTAAACAATGTGTTGGGATGCCATTAAACAAACATTCCTTTCTTTAAACATTATTTTTCTTTTAATAACATAGATGATCAAAGTACTGTAATTGATTAAATAACAGATTAAATTCAAAATGTCATCTATCTAAAAAAAAAATTAATGAAAAATTGATTGGACAAAAATCCAATAATTATTGAACAATATTTCTCTTGTGTGGTCTGTTCACTAGACATGTATCAGCAACCGAAGTTTATTAATCTAACTTGTAGACCAATAAACAACAATAATTATCTCCCCTTTCATGGTAGGTGTAAAGTATACTTAATATCTACTGGAAGGTTATACAAGACTCCGTATTGTGACGGATTTACTAGTTCGAAAGATAACCTTCATACTTGACCTGCACAGATAAAAATGGGTTGAGAGATTCCCATGATGGTTATAGATATGAAATTCTTTTGTGTAGTTTATTGTACCTGGAAATAAACATTGACACTTCTTGGTTCTTAACCGAATCTTCTGTGTAGTGTAAGTGCTAAGCATTATGGAGGCTGCTGTTGTTTAAGTAATGGGTCCTGCTGATAAGCAAATCTTGCAAATATATGTGTGTGTACTTACAATGTGACAAGTTACTTTATTCATCTTTTTTATGGGAGCATAGATTTTGTGGACGGCTTTGGTGCCAAGTGTTGGAAGGTTTATAGAAAAAGAAAAACTGACCAAGTTTTGAAGGAAATCATTAGTACAGTTACCAGCTGATTTAATTATAGTTAATAAGTGCTGAAACTGTTACCTCTAATAAGCTTTTGCATATGTTTGTTTAAGGGAGTGGGATGTAGCTTAAACAGTAGCATATCCACCTGTGAAGCTGTCAGTCGTCAGGTCGATCCTTTTCAGTGGACCTATTTGCAGTTTGGGTTATTTTCCATTCCAATCAGTGGTCCATAACTGGTTCATCAAAGGCTGTGGTAAGTGGTGTCCTGTCTGTGGGACAGTGCATATAAAAGACCCTTTGCTGCTTATAAGAAAGAGTAGGCTGTGTGGTGGCAGCTGGTTTCCTCTAAACATACATGTATGTCAGAATGATCATATGATTCACATCCAAAAGTCGATGATAAGATAAAAATCAATGTGCTCTAGTTAAATAAAACAAATTTTACTTTTATCTTGATTAAAAGATCAGGGGAAAAGTAACCAATTTTTCATCTGTTATAAAGAATCAGGGCCAAATTAAGGCATTTAGAGCCCTAAGCACATATATATGTAATTCAAAATAAAAACAATACTAAACCGTAAAATAAAATTGTATTTTTTTTTTTCATTTCTTGTGAGACCCCCTTTTAGTGGGCCCTGCCTGGCTCAGCTACAACATTTGCACCATGGTCCATTGTAAATCCTGTACTGGAAAAAAAATCTGTGGGGCCCCTCTTTCCTTGAGACCCTGAGCATGTGCTTATTTTCTTTAATGGTTAATCCAGAGCTGTATGGAATATAGTATTATGAATTAATTTATATAAAAATTTGATTGAATAAAATCATTTGACTATGTTTTAAAAGGACATGACAAACCTATTAAACTATAACTGCAGTGTTTTCATTTTGGAGTAGCAGATTGAACTGTGAAAGTAACAAATCAGGCCGGGGGTCCAGTGCGCCACCTTAGGCTACTTGTTGTATTTTATATTGCTCCTAACCCGGTGAACCGCTTCCAGAAGCACATTGTTAAGCCATTAACCAAACAAAATTGCCCTAACAAACATTAAACATCCCAGTGTGGAACTGCAGGTGAACTTTTTCTATTTTAATTTTTTATGATTGATGCAAAAACAACACATCAGAAATTGGTTTTAACTGATGATTTTCATTGACAGTTGGTTCAAAATGGAAAATGTAACTGTATTCAATAGTTGTTGGTAGTTTTTGGTAATTTCCATATGATGAATTTTAACACTCAAAAGGTCACATCACTGGCGCCAAATGTTTTCATGATCAAGTTATGCAGTCTTGGAAAAGTATTACATGCCCTATGGGTTAGAGAACTAGTTGATTAATTGTTGAAAATATACTCAACCAAAACAGAAAGTATGGATGTAATTAATAGTCATTTATTTAACAAACCAGACAACATTCATGGCATAAATTCTGGAGTTAGATAACCACACCATTTAGGAGGAGGTTTGTGTGCTGTAAAATCACAAGTTGAGCTTGTGTCTGCTGCCATTAGACCAGTACTGTTATCATCCCATGAAACAAAACTATTTCAACATGCATACTTTCTTTTTTGGTTGAGTATAATACCTCTATGTACTTTATGCTGGGGGAGTATCGAGAAGTTAATCAATGGCCAACATTTCCCAGATGATCAAACGAAGATGCTACCATGGCATAGAAGAAACAAAAGTTAACAAACAAACAATACAGTGTAGTATTTTTTAGTTTTTTTTTGTTTAACGACACCACTAGAAACATTAATTTATTAATCATCTGCTATTGGGTGTCAAACATTTGGTAATTTTGACACATAGTCAAGTGTGAGCCAACCTCCAAAGGATTTTGAGCCATTTTCATCAGCTTGAGAGTCCAATGTTTAACCAGTGGACCACTGAGGGTCTGTGTTGTGTTATCATGTTCACATTTCAGTAACTAATATATTCAGACCACTTTAAAGGTAACATCTCTGTAGTACAATATAATGTACTGTGACCTCTCATGTTGAGTAATTATGAAATTATATCATGACTCCTCGCTTAATCCAAATAGTGTAAGAGCAGGAAACATTATGTGTACAGTGTACACTGATTTTGATGGGAAAAGAATATTTAAAAAAACCATAATGTGGCCGTATGGATAAAAGAGAATTGGTCACGTTTATAGCATTACATTTATCCCTTGCTGTTTATCAATAAGAGTAGCCGCATTAGTGTGGCAGCCGTGGGCTTCATCTCTCCTACTAATACTAACCTCTGTCCTGGACAGGAAGCTGTTGTGTGCCCAGGACAGCGTACTTGAACCTTAATTGGATATCAGCACAAAAATAAATACAACCAATCAACTTATTGGAAAGAGTAGCCTATATGGCGGCAGAGGGTTTCCTCTAAATAAAATATGTCAGAATGACCACATGATTGACGTCCAATAGCTGATGATAAGATAAAAATCAATGTGCTCTAGAGGAGTCATTAAATAAAACAAACTTTACTTTTACTTTTTTGTTACCCGATATATTTAATACTCTCTCTCCTAATAGTGAGTAATACCTGAGATTGAGATTTTTATAAAAAAAAGTAATAGATGTACCCAGAAAGAATGTGCTAGGGGTGTATGCTTACCTTGTGTTTTCATTACATGGTATACTTTATGGAGTTGTATGTACTTGTAATGAGAAAGGAATGTACCAGCATAAACATACTTTGAATTCTTGTGCTTTTTTTTTGGTCAATGTTTTCAGTTGCAAAAGAAATAATTTCCCTGTAAGTAAACTCTGTAATGCTGTGTAATAAACAGATTACAAAACTCAATTCCATAGGATACTGATTATATTACAACTTGTGTATTTTAAAAGTACATCACTTGCTTTTGCTCGTGTTGTACAATTGAAAATACACTTGTTATAATATAATCATTATTCTGGGAGATCTCGTTATGTAACCTCTTTATCCAACCAAGGTTCAAACATGCTGTACTGGGAACATAGCCTATGAGTCTGTGCTGCTTTTTCAAGAACTACATATGTATATACAGCTATAGGTCATGGCACACCCTAAAACCAAGGGGAGAGGGAATGGTGGGGGGGGGGCATGTCCCTTTTTTATATATATAATTGTAATCAAAATCTCATATAGAGTTTGTATCCGATCTATCAGTGCCCCCCCACTCCCGAAGTCATTCTTAGGGGCAGAAATATGACTGCCAACAAACCCTTTGATCTACAGACACCATTCTAATGTTTTGCTAAACCCAAGATATTATTTGTGGAATATTTCAGTCTGTGGGATTAGACAGACCCTTTCATCAGGTGAAGAAATCTTCCTCTGTAATGCTACTATGCAGTGTTGTTGCTTTCAGTTAGAATACCTCTTGTCATTTACCTCAGTTCAAAGACCCCGTGTTTTATGCTTACCCTACTAAACTGACCTCACCCGACTTAAATTACCAGTCTGACTTCTGATTCACAGACAAATGTTATGTTACTACATTGTATTTTGATGCTACACTGTTGTAAACAGCCACGTTAGCTGCTCACAGGTGAATGAGAAAGTATCAGTATGTCTATATCATAATTTACACTGTGTTTTACACTGACGGTTGATAAATAAAACGTCTGTAATGACTGAGTCAGATTTATTGTATATTTTTTATTATTATTATATATATATATTTTTTTTTAGTGTACAGATTGTTGTATGTATTTTATTTTTAAAATTGCTATTCATAACCAAAAGTTTCTAAAAATAAATTTTCAGCTTTTTTTTATTTCTTTCAGGTTTTTATACAGATGATATTAAAAGATCCTGATAAGAAAAAGTAAAGTAATGTTTGTTTTATTTAACGATGCCTCTAGAGCACATTGATTTTTATCTGATCATCGGCTATTGTACATCAATCTTATGGTCATTCTGACATATGTCTTTAGAGGAAACCTGCTGCCGCTACATAGGCTACTCCTTCCAATAAGCAGCAATGGATCTTTTATATCCACTGTCCCACGGACAGGACAGCACATACCATGGCATTTGATAAACCAGTTGTGGATCCCTGGTTGGAATGGAAAATAGCCCAAATGATAAGAAAAAGATCAAAACGGAAGCTTTGAGAAAATATAATTGTGTTTATAATGGCAGACAGAGTGGGATGTAGCTTAGGTGGTAGTGTGTCTGCCTGTGAAGCGGTAAGTCACCAGATTGATCCTTCTCAGTGGACCCATTCGCAGTTTGGGATATTTTCCATTCCAACCAATTGTTCACAACTGGTTCTTCAAAGGCTATGGTATGTGCTGTCCTGTCTGTAGGAAAGTGCATTTAAAAGACCCTTGCAGATTATCAGAAAGAGTAGCTTATGTGATGGCATCAGGTTTTCTCTGAAAGAATGACTATATATTTGACATCCAATAGCCGATGATAAAATAAAAATCAATGTGCTCTAAAGCCATCGTTAAATAAAACAAACTTTACTTTATTTTATAATGCCAGACAGACAGACACCAGATGGAGGACGTTAAACAGCAGAACAGATCATTTATAAATTAATATAATGACAGGAACTGAAATGAATTGGACAAAGTTTGTCAGTACTAAATTTATAGAATGTTACACACCTCTATTACATCAATAAAACAAAACAATGGTGTCAGTTTATTAAATACACATGTAAGAGTTTGTTTTCTGTTATGTAAAATCTCTTGTATTTGAATTGTTGGAACACTTGGTTACTTTAGATTGCTTGAGTCCAGTTTTGTTTATTTTTTTAGATTATTGATCCTCTTGATATCACTCCTGACCACATTAGAACCAATAATATTTATAGGTTAAGTAAAGTGTTTCATTTAATGACACCTCTAGAGCACATTGATTTTTATCTTATCATTGGCTTTTGGACGTCAATCATATGGTCTTTCTCATATATTTATTTAAAGAAAACTTGCTGGTGCCACATAGGCTACTCTTTCCAATGGGGTCTTTTATATGCACCATCCTACAGACAGGACAGCACATACCATAGCCTTTGATGAACCAGTTGTGGACCATTGGTTTGAATGGAAAATAGCCCAAACTGCAAATTGGTCCATTGAGATGGATCGATTCGATGACCAACCTGTTCACAGGTGATCACACTACCATTTGAGCTACATCCCGCTCCCATATTTATAGGATATATTAAAAATGAAAATTTAAGTCTCGGTAATTTAAATACTTTCTCAGATACTATGTTCCCAAAGGCCTGTTTAATTTTAAAATCTTTTCTGTAACCGATCAAGCATGCTGTTTGCACCTGGTGCTTGGAATTGGAGCCAGTCTATGATCTGTGGCTAGTCAAAACAAATCATAACAAGTCATAACAAATTTTATTTTAATTTTTATTCCATTAACAGACTTGGAAAACTAATACAATTTTTTTTTTAATGTGATCTAACAGAATTGATAATTTTAGCACCAAATCTTATGATTGATTTTATTTAAGGTGGTATGTTTTTCCATTTTAGCAATAATGAAAAATATTTATAAAATTTAAAAAATTCATTAAAAAAGTAATTTTAAAAGTTATTTTGACAGAATATTTAATACGTGTTTAACTAAAACAATATGGTTGTCATGGTAATGAATTAAAAACTTATCGTGAAATCTACTCTTTATTTACATTTTGAAAATTATCTTTTATGGTAGGCCTATAATAATATTATATTATCCTATCACTAACATATATCTATCATTACAGTTATCATTGACTTAAAAACTATATAATTGGTAATAAATGAGTTAATATGTTAAAAAATACATGGTTACTTGTGGCAGATATAGGGTTCTGAAAACTGGTCGTCTATGGCAACTATAAGGTCTTGAAAGTATTTCATATTTATTTGGACATGTAAGATCTCAACCAGAAATCAATAACTGGAAATCTATGGTTTGACAAGTTTTGCAATTTATCAACGATGTTTGATATGCATTACCATAAAGTCTTCGTCAAAACCGATTGCTTTGAACTTTATGCCCTAACATTGATTTTCTCTTGCCTTCTCTAAAATATAGATGCAAATTAAGGTCATAGATTAATTTAACATTGTTGTATATATATTCAGTTGAGATGGTCATTGACACGTGGATCTAATAAAGAAAATCAGATAAGATCATTGATTCAAAATTCACAGATTGTTATGCAGTTAATAATTTATCTTTTTTCGTTATTTTTTCAATTAGGGACATGACTAATAACATGGGTAAGGGCAAGCCCACCAAGTCGGGGAGGGCTCAGCACGGCCAAGTGCTCTAGGGTCAGTGGATGCCCATGGGCCCATAAAATAATATAAAATAGATATATTAGTTTCATTATCTGCCAATCAGAACCATATTGAAGCATCTCAAATAACAGAACTAATTCCAACATATTGTGCTTAAAATCTAATAACAGCACAATTTTTTTTTTTCATCACAATACTTCCTACCTTGCATATGGCAGTGATAAAGTATATATACAAATGCTGTCTTATGTTAGGAGAGCAAATTAGGAAATCTTTGGACTAGGGGGTCTACGCAGCACACAGCCCTGGGGCCTATCACCACACTCAACAGCCTTGGCTAAGGGATATAAAAATGATGTTTCCATGAACATGACCCCTACGAGAAAAGAGCATCAATGTTACATTAATTGTTATTTGTTTGTGATTTATTTTTTAACACACATGCACACAAAATATACATTTCTTGCCTACTGCACCTAATTTGTTGACATATTTCATAAAACACTCCTTTGTTTAGGTCTAATTCATTTTTAGTACATGTTAAAAACATCTAGCAATGTTGAAAAATAAGGTTGATCAATCACTTAATAATATGAGCATAAAAACTGACTAATAAGTTGTAATATGCCTCCATTATTTATTATTTGTTTATATTCTTTGAGATCGTCAAATAGATAAACTGTAATAATTCCTTGGTTCTAAAACTCAAAGAATAACTTGAAATTAGAAGGATGCTTCGTTGAGTAATTAAAATTGAAAACCAACATCAGTGGCACAGTGGTTAAACTGTACCAGTCTCACAGCTGGTAGGTACTGGGATCAAATCTCAGTTGAGGCATGGAATTTTTAATCTTGAAACTGGCTCCAACCCTGAATGAGTGCTCAGTGGGTAGTTGTAAGGCACTTGCACTGACCAGTGGTCCACAATTGGTTTATCAAAGTCTGTGGTATGTGCAGTCCTGTCTGTGGGAAAAGATCCTTTACTGCTAATTTGAAAGAGTAACTTATGAGGTAGTAGTGGGTTTTCTCTAAAGACCATGAGTCACAGAATACCATATATCAGACATCCAATACCTGATGAATAAACAATGTGCTGGGTTGTCATTAAACAAACAAATCATTTCATTTCCTAAAATTGAGAAGCACAGAAATGCTTAGAGGGTTGATTAAAAGTGTTTTATTGATTTCGATATGATGTTAGTGACAGTAAGGTTACTGTGACCACCCGTCCCACCTCAGCTGTTAAGACAACTTGCACAGCCGAAACTTTTATCACGATGACATATTGATTAAAAACAGATTGAAGAAACTGATAAGTTGATATATTCATTTAATATGTAGAAATGTATGCATCGACTGAACAATAATTTATGTTGTATATAGGAAATATCTTTTTTGTAGTTTTGATATGCAACAGAACATAAAACGTATACTGAAAATATGTGACCAATTCAGTTAAATACAATTACAAATTAAGTGGTAGACATTTTTCTGGTATTAAAAAGTTGCATTTCTTCTTATTTTTTGTATGAAATGCTTTCAAATATTACATACCCTATAATCGCCACCACTAAGCATAGCTATTCTTGACAGTATAGATTGAAAATACTCATCACATCCTAGCCCTATGTGGATACTTTACCTCTCAGGGGCGTTGGAACGAAATTCATATTGGAGGGGGGGGGCTGCTTCCATTTCTGAACATTAGAATTTGCCAGTGAATAATTTAACAGTGAATAAGAACATATTTATAGGAATTATTGGGGGGACTGCAGCCCCACCCCCAGCTCTTAACGCCCCTGCCTCTTAAACTTCATCTCACTCCTTGACAACATCAGATACAATAGTCTGTTTACGCTACTTGGTACATTGTTTCTGACAAATAAAAACCAAAATATATAACTTACCTCATTAATGTTGATATTTTTTTAAATAAAAAAAACTCTGGGTTGATGTGTCCATTGGATCTGTATTGTTTAAACAGCAGTCAAAAGTATTGTTTTGGCATTTTGAGCCAGCGTTAATTTGACCGCCATTTTGCAGATGACTGACAAATCCATATAGAATGGAGATGTTAGGTAATTATTTGTATAATGTATTTTTATGGTAAGTGGTTATTATTTTATAAACATATTTATCACAATTTAATATCAATGCCATATTTGCATAGATTTATTTATTAAAGCAAAAACGATGAATGAGATACATGTACGAATATTACTGGAAATGACCGAGATGTTCGGAATGTGAGTTACCTCACTTTGTAATTATCTTGTCTGCCATACATGTTGCCGTTATCAAATATAATCGAGTTTTACACTATGTTGAATGGGTAATATTTAAAATTATTACTGAACAAAGTAATGAAAAAAATTGGAACATAGGACATTTTGGTTATTACCAAAACTCTAGTCCTTTTTCGCCTAGGTTCACGAAACTAAAGTAATTGAAAAAAAATCCATGTTCCAAGTAGAGTAAAAAGATTATAGTACACTGTACATGCTTATGATATGAGACAGACAGTGTCGGATGAGCAGACTGAAGCCTTGGGCCTCGAAATCTTTGGGGCTTCAGCCTAAATGTATGTTTTTGACACTGTCATAGGCAGTACCAGATTTAGTTACAGCTTAGGATCTCACAATCCACAGGGGCCTCACAAAATTTCAGATTTTAGGGTTTTTTTTTGCTTGTAAAATTTTATGTGGCTTTTGTGTGTACTAGTTTTTAACAAGGGGCCTCCCATCTTTATGTAGCTTAGAGCCTCATCAAGTCTGAAATCACACACCATGTAAATCACAAACCCCCACTTGTGTTTTCCTAAGAAATTGCAAACCCTCATGCCCATATATGGCTATGGGTTAGAGGGGTGCGATTACCAGGGGTCTGTGATTTACTAGAAAATTACAAGTGGGTGTTTGTGATTTCCAGGGGGTTTGTAATTAACTGCTACACCTGCACTGGAGGTAAACCACAATTTACAATTTATTCATTTGATGTATACCTTGACTTAATAAATAATAGTATATTTTAAACATAGTGACTACTGATTTAAACAATATGTTTCTTCAAAAATCTTTTCTTTTTCCCTGAACTAAACTACCAGTATGTGGAATAACAAATCAGATTATATCATTGGTTTGTCAGATGGTAGACCTGCAGTGATTAATAATGTGATGCCGTGCCATTAATTGTTTATATTTTAATTTCTCATAGCACGATATTACAGCATTTAATCATAAGGGATTTTACATAAATATTGATGTGATTGAGAAAAGGGTAACCTATGTTATGCTGTCACCTGTGTTAATAATGAAAGTTGGCACTTTAAGACATATGGGTGTTAACAGAGGTCACATTTACCTGGAGGTTTTTAGGGATTTTTAAGGTTTTTGGTTTTTTTTATTAACAGAACCACTATATATAATCTTACCAAGATAACCAAAAATAAATGTAAGTAAATAAGTTGAAAACACATAACAATTTTAACACAGATGAAAGTTTAACTACATATTTTTTGACAATTTGATCTAACACTACTTACATACTTTGTGCATTGTCATAATTTTTCAAAACCTAAATCGTCTTCCATCTTTGCATGTCAGTAGGATACATCAGACTCTGTAGCATTATCAGGAGTCTCCTGACACTTTTTTTTTCATTCAACAAATTAAATCACTGTAGGAGGTATGCCATGTCACTGGATTAATGAGAATTTGATATTTTATTGATGTCATATGTTCTGATTAATTCTACACTTAAGAATAATTAAATGTTTCAAATGGGTCAGAATTCTACATTTTTAAAAGATGCGTGCCTTACTAAACTTTGTAAAACTCATAATAAAAAAAAAATTGTTTTCTAAAATCAGTGGATCCCAGGCTAAAAATATGAATCACAGACTTATAAAGAATTAAATGTTTGAAATGCTACAGAATTCTTCACAGATTTTTACAAGATGAGTGCCTTATGATACGAGACAGACAGTGCCAGATTGACAGGCTGATAAAAAACAATATAAAAATATTTAATTTTTTAAAAATGAGTGGATCCCAGACTAAAAATTTTAATCAAGACATTGTATGGATACTTTGTAAGGAATCATGATGCTTTTACTGTACATGTTTTATTATAGCATTAAATCTGAAGCAACAAAAGTTATATATAATGTTGCATTAAAATTGTAAAGAACGCCTCATGGGAGAATAGTCTTGTACTAATTGTGTTACTAATTATTATTATTATTTTATTACCTTGTTCAAAATCATATCTCTTCTCAATACAGAGTCCAAGGGATATTTAGGTAACATCCACCCATGAAAAACTGATGATAGGTGTTTGTAAAAGGTAAGTATATCCAACTTCCATTGCTGGCACCCACTGATGCCTCATGTCCCACCTTGGTGAATATCCAAACACTTTGATATTTATTTGATAAAACATTCTGAAACCTATAGTATTTCAATATGATTAAGACAAATGGTTATTTTTATTTGGTTTATACAATTCATTATGATAAAAAAACTTAAATTTGAAGTTATTTTAAAAGTAAAACATGCTGACATATCATTTTTTGATGGACAAATGTCATACAAAAATATTTTGGCTAATGAGTCCAAAAAACAAAATTGATTTTAACAGGATTAATATATGAAAATTTTCCCTGATTCTCCTTGCATGTCTTTGTACCTGTGGCACACATTGTGTTTAACTTTTCCTGACAAAATCTCAACCCTGCTGTGAAAATATGTGCCTGTACACTAATAAATTTTGACTCAACGATTATGCAACTTTAAATGTACTAACTGAATTTTATGAGTTTTTATTTTACCTATATCGACTGTTTGAGAATGTTGATATAAATTTGTGTTTTATATCTACATTCTGCCTTCCTGGACTATCATAAACAATGAATTAAACTTTTCTAATTACCTTGTTCCTGTAAAACAGGAAGTAATTAGGATGTTACGACTATTGTGTCACTCATTAATTAATTGTTAATTAGCTAGGTGACAAACTGTAAAGTAGTTTAAGATGTTAATACCAGTACTTGTGATGTATGTGAGTTTAAAGTGTGAACTTCATTAGTTACATCTAATTATAATTTATATGCATAGGTTAGATCCAAAGATATTTTTTTATTTAAAATTTAAAGAAAATATCACTCATAGTTAAATCAGTTCAGATCTTCATTTTTAATAGCTAACATTTCAAGACTTATTAACTATTCATTATCTTCCTTTCACCCCTTTCGTTCTATAGGTAAAATTTTGATAATCTTAACATAGCAAGTCATTTTCTATCTCTTCATTTTTAGCTTTAAATACTTAGATTTCTGTCATGTTGACAATGCATGCATATATTTTTTTTTATAAAATGTTAGGTGCTGCCTTAATATAGTTGGTCAATCACATATCATTTATGACAGCAATAAAATGTTTAAATCATTTATGTAGATATTTTCAAGTCATAAATGTTGACCTATCCAAATAACTCAACTTCCATTAACTAGTGTGTAAGAAATCTAGAGAAAAGGGACAAGTTTTCAAATATTTTGTTTTATTCAGTGTGTGTTCAGTTCTGTGTTGTGTCTTTGCAGTTTTGTTTGATATATAACCAGGCCTCACGTGATCAGGCGAAATGAGCAAAAATGTCATTTTTATCTTGTCATCGCACAGTGACTGTCTGTAGTGCCACATCAGAGTTGCCTTGTAAAAACTGAGGCCATTTGTTTAGCTGTGTTGCATTCACAGACCAATAATCAAGAAATGAAAGAAAGGAAGCTGTTAATTTAAGCCATTCTGGATTAATTAACCCAGTACTTATTATCACTGTTTACTTATTTGAAGTGTAAACGATAATAACTCATAATTAGTATCTGAAAAAAAGCTTCCTATGATTTAACATAAAACGCAGCTCATCACTAAACTAATTACAGTCACAAACATGTTAACAAGTTGGTTAGGTGCATCAAAATCTTTCGATCGAGGTGTACCTAATGTGAGTAAAAAGTGAAAGGCGACTGAATGGTTTGAAATGGAAACACCTAAGGCTAAGAGATTCAACAAGATATTCAACCAAGCAGCAGGATAAAAAGGGGTTTTGGCACTGCTCAGTTTGTAAAAAAGCAAAGAAAAAAACACGCTAGAGGACATGAGATGCTAACAGATTGAAAACTGATTTGATTATTTATGTAGTTTTATTTGTACCCAAATACTTGCATAGTCATATTGATAGTTATAATAAATATTTTAACACCTTTGCTTGCTTTGTTCATTATTATTAACATTCACAAGTATTTGTTCTTTCAAAAATCAAGTCTCCCTATGGTTGAAAACTTCTCCCTCTTAAAGTTAGGAGTGATAAGTGACTTCTCCGTAAAATTCAAGATAAATTTTGTTTTATTTAATGACGCGTCTAGAGCACATAGATTTTAATCTTATCATCGGCTATTGGATTTCAATCATTTGTTCATTCTGACATATTTATTATTTAGAGGAAACCTGCTGCTGCCACATAGGCTACTCTTTCTGATAAGCAGCAAGGGGTCTTTTATATGCACTGTCCCACAGACAGGTCAGCACATACCACAGCCTTTGATGATCTGGGGGCAATAATAAAAAAAAGACCACTATATTGTATGTCACAAAAATAAATAAAATTGGATTCTCATAGATCTCCATGCTGTAAAGTTGTTAGAATCTAAATGGATTGTGTTAGAATTTGATGAAGAACGAGACATGACATCTGTTTGTTGTTTTCAGTCTGTTTCAGCCATGGAATAACTTGCTCAGAAATTGGAATGTGCTGGCGGTGACGCACCCTGGCTACGTTGCATTCCTCACCTATGATGAAGTCAAAGCTAGACTACAAAACTACATTTCTAAACCGGGAAGGTAAAATACTCAAACACTTTTCATGGAGAATGTAGGGGTGCTATGATATATCAGTATATGACAATACTTGCCGAGCGCAATACATACATACATACATTCATACAGGAGTATGCATGATACATGATATGCATGTAGACCATAAAGGAAACTGATTTCACATTGAGAATATAGAAAGAAGCACATGATGCAAAATACATATTTAAATATATGTACTATTTTATCATTTATATACATTGTATTCATTGTGTGGTTATGCATAACCTTTTACCAGAAATGTTCATGATAGACTATAAAGTTAACTGTTTTCTCATAGAGAATATAGGAAATTGATTTTTGATAGAATATACCATAAATAAAACTTGGTACAGAATAATCATGTGAACAGTTTCCCAGAAGTATACATAATATGCATATTTAGAACATAAAGGAAATAGATTTTTCATAGATTCATAGAATATAACGAAAATAACAGAATAAATATGTGAACAGTTTTATCAGTTGTCCACTTGGCATTCAATGATTTATTGTATTGTGGTGCTTAACTATTTCCCAGGAGTATACATGATATGCATATTTAGGACATAAAGGAAATAGATTACTGATAGATTCATCAAATATACCAAAAATAACAGGATAAATATGTGAACAGTTTTATCAGTTGTCCACGTGGCATTCAATGATTCATTGTATTGTGGTGCTTAACTGTTTCCCAGGAGTATACCTGCTCTACATTCATATGTAACTTGGAGGAAATAGAGTTGTGTGATAGGTCAAGTGACAGCAACAGTTTCCTGTGTAAAACACACGACCAGGATAAATACTCTGTTATTACGATACATGTCACTGTACGTTGTATTCAGGTTAATTTCATCTGGCTTGAATACACTGTAAACATTTCCATTTTCTATTTGTGGTTAGCTTTTTAAACAGTTCCCTTATTGCCTGACTTTGTTTAAATTATAAGGGCATGCACAGTTATTAGTAAATACAGAAAAGTTATTTAAAATTATGCTAACTAGTGAAATATGTTTAAACCACCCATTTAGTCCTAACCTGGCAGACATCTGCTTGGAAAGGATTTCATGTTTTGAACACACCCCCCACCCCCACACCTCACAAAGATTTTTCTTTTTCCCCCAATATACTGTATTCATTTCCTTAAGGGCAGATACTGTTTATATATTGTGGGACGGCGCCCCCCCCCCCCCCCCCCCCC
>JAULBS010072056.1:0-21281 GCA_032355785.1 Symmetromphalus regularis | reverse complement strand
TATGATTGATGTCCAATAGCCGATGATAAGATAAAAATCAATGTGCTCTAGAGGCGTCGTTAAATAAAACAAACTTTTTACAAACCATGTTGCTATTCTGAAATTATACAAATACGTTTTTTATTTGAATTTCGGTCATAATGAACATATTAATAAACAATAACAACAAATTTATTGCTAAACTGGGATAAAATAAATGAATGACGTTTCTCAATTCTCTTTACAAATAGATTGTGTCATGTATAGAACTGAAGTTATGAAAATATCTGCCTCTTTAGCTGATCACCTGTTTTAAAAATCACCTTTAATTTCTCCCAAATCGGCTGTGTACTGTTCAACATGTATTAGTCAACCACTTGTATTAAATGGTCACCTTTGTTTTGTCCCAAATCAGCTAATTGTTTACAATATAACCCGTATTAAGCGGTCACCTGTCTTAAAATGTCACCTTTTGTTTCCGTATAATTATGAAATTTATTCATTTTGCTATTCATATAATATTTATATACACTATGTACTTTATAAACTACGGGCTGTGGTATGTGCTGTCCTGTCTGTGGGAATGTGCATATAAAAGACCCCTTGCTGCTTATCGAAAAGACAATCCCATATGGCGGCAGCAGGTTTCCTGTAAATCAGTATGTCAGAGTGATCATATCATTGACGTCCAATAGCCGACAATAAGATAAAAATCAATGTGCTCTAGAGGTGTCGTTAAATAAAACAAACTTTCCTTTTTTTTTCCATAAAGTACGGCGTAAGTGCAGCAAAGACAAACGTTCCGTCGGGTGGTGGTTGTATTTATTTTCGTGCTTATATCCAATTAAGGTTCAAGCACGCTGTCCTGGGCACACAACTCTGCTTCCTGTGCTGTCTGTCCAGGACAGATGTTAGTGTTAGTAAGAGACACGAAACCCGCTGCTTTTATATAAACAGCAAGGGATCTTTTATATCCACTATCCCACAGAAAGAATAGCTAATACCGCGGCCTTTGTTAAACCAGTTGTGGACCACTGATTGGTGTAAGTGGTATACACCTACCCACTGAACCTTGCGGAGCACTCACTCTGGGTTGGAGCCGATGCTTAGATTAAAAATCCCATGCCGACTGAGATTTGATCTCAGTACCTACCAACCTTGAGTCCGTGAAAATGCATGTAACAACTAAAAACACAAATATGTGATCCGTTATATTTTCACAGGCGTGGTAATACATCTTTTTACATTCTGCATACTCATGACGATCATCGACATATGTTGTTTGTAATGTAATATATACTGTATTATTACACGACAGACTGTCAGTTTTTCTTTCTTCTGTTTTCCCCACCCATATAATGCATTAAGTATAACAAGTAGATCTGACATCTAATATATAGTAACCATATTGGATATATTATCTGGAGATGTTCCAGAGAAATATGTGCAACTATGGAAACATGTTTTGTCGTTCAAATGACTTCACCCACGAAATCTGGTACAGCGCGTATACATGTGAATTCCTAGTTGTTAGCGAGACCTGATTGATTTGAAACGTCTGAGTGAAATGAAACGTATCACTAAGAATCATAAAACAGAGCGAAATAAAGCAGGCGCGAAATTTTCCATCAATTATGTGAGTTTTTCATAGCTCTTCAAAATAGGTGACCTATATCTATTATATTCTCGTTTATATAGAGCGGATTTGAACCAATCAATGTCTGTTAAGAAAATAAATGCCAGTTTAATTATAGTTTCTTACAATCTGTGTAATTTCACCCCTCATATTCTAGTAATTATTACTTGAATTATCAATAACAGTCTGTGCCAATAGTACGTTGTATTCCTGTTAAACGATTCGTCAATGTTCAAAGTGATAGTTTCTTACAATCTGTGTAATTTCACTCCTCATATTTTAGTAGTTGTTATAGGAATTACCAATAATAGTCTGTGCCAATAGTACGTTGTATTCCTGTTAAACGATTCGTCAGTGTTGAAAGTGATAGTTTCTTACTATCAGTGTAATTTCACCCCTCATATTCTAGTAATTGTTACTTGAATTACCAATAAAAGTCTGTGCCAATAGTACGTTGTATTCCTGTTAAACGATTCGTCAGTGTTCAAAGTGATAGTTTCTTCACGAGTACTATGACATTATACGTTATCACAGTTTTCTGTAATTATCAAGGGCGAAAATCGCTTCCTCGAAGTTGCGGGGGTGGGGGGGGGGTGTGGACGTAACTTTCACCCTGTTCAAAAAGTTGGAGGACGGAGCATCCAGTGGCCTAAACGTGAAGGATGTCTTCCACCCTCCACTCCTCCAACATTTCCCCCAGGATTAACGCCATTATAGACCTCTATGTACTTCGGTATATTTGCTCTAAGACAACATGGTTAAGTATTACATTGATACAATAAAGAGAAATACTGGTAAAAGATTATTTAGGCATTTTAATTAAAAAAATTCGAAGCGAAAAGTGGGGATAATTATACTGGCATCCCCATTGTCTATAAAGTGGGGGAGACATTCCACCGGGATTTATGCCCATGGTAATTGTATTACAAAATTAACGAATTCTAGCTTATAAGTAGTTTAATTTGATTGTGTTACGCTTACTTGTATTACGTTTACGACGCAAGAAATAATTATTGTCTATGATTGTATTATTTAACAATGACTATAAAAATATTTGCGTTCCAAATGATTGTGACCTAATACCATTGTATTGTATTTACAACATTCATGTTTATAACAATACTATTAGCGTTTTGTTTAATTGTGCGGCAGAAACACTGCGACACAAGTGTAAATAACTGTATTTGTTTTTGCGTAGGCGAGGAAACTATAAAAATTAGACACGGTCCAGCGGTAAGAGCATACCTGACCCTGATTCACAGAAATGGTTAGCATCTGTTTTACGGCTTCTAGCTGTGGAAAAGCATTCTCTTTGGAAGAGCTGTTGGAAACGAGATACACAATATTCCCATTTAAACTGTTAGAGCCGATCAGATTTAATTAACGCGCCTATTATTTGAGGAATCCGAGTCGATTTATAGCAGTGAGTGGAGTGGACTGTGCTACACAATTCCATACGCACAGCCTGCTGTGACACGCCAGGCAGTATACCACACTTATTCATACAGCCAGTGCTCTAGAAAAGTACCTATCACACCCGCCTTATACTGGAAGGATTTTTTAGCTTTGTATATCGTAAATATCGAACGAAAGTATAGCAGTTATTCATGCTTTCAATTGCACGGTCTTTCTTTACAAGCTTCGGTTGGCTGTGGTAACTACCTCTATGACAATACTGCGCTATTGAGAATTTGGAAAGCTGGACTTGAATATGGCGTGAAGTTGATACGACTATATTTCAATAGGGACGTAATAGAATAAAAAAGGTTTGACATTTTCATATGGAGAGTCATAAATATAAATCGACGGCTTCTATTTGCCATGCGCTGCAAAGTGTGGTGTAGATATTATCTTTATCGTCTGCTCTGAGCTGTCCTGCTCCTACACACTGAGGTCGGAATCCTGTGTAAGGCTAAGTCCTGCCAGTAAGCTTTGCTGTAGCTAATTACCCCGGGATGTCGAGCCAGCGGGTTTCCACTGTTCGATTGGGTCGAAAGTAACCCGACCTCGCCAAAATCGCATTATCACTATACTGTTTAACCCGTATTTACTGATCTATGAAAGAATATCATTACATGCTGCTTTGCTTTTCTCTTTCCAGACTGCAGAAACACCAACAAGCTTGACGGGTGGACGTTGAAGTACTGGTAATAGAGACGTTCCTCATTTAACAACTTTACCATCAACACATTTGATGACGTCATTGCCGGTGCGGAGCAACTAAGAATATCTGTTCACAAAAGTACTTATAACTGATGGAGGTTCTTGACCCAACTGTCAGTGACTGTGTTGGGGTCAACACGTTCTTCAGGCACTGTGCTTATGGGGATTAGATCCAGCATGTTATTGTGCCAAGCAACCTGTCCAGCGCTGTAGTGTCATAAAGACCTAACACAATGGAATTCCCAGACGACAAATAAGTTTTTATATTTTAATCATGTGTTCCACATTGCGACTATAATTCTCTTCAAAGGATTACCAAAAATTCAATAACTGCTCCCAAGAAAAGTGTATAATTATAAAGTGCAAGTAGGTGTCAGTGAAGATCTTTTACAATTCATTGAAAATAAAACCAAAGTGATATTTTACGACTGTGTGTAGGTGGAATATTTAATCATTTCTTGGAGAGAACCGAGTTCTCAAACTCAAGTTCAAAATATTGTTTCCAGAATGTTTTTAGAAGTTGTTTTTCCACAAATCGTTGATCTACGAACTTGGCTCTTTGTCGTTTGAGCATTTTGCAAAAAACGTCAGTGGGTCTTTACTTGATCGTAAGTTACTGGTTCAGTACGTAAGTAGGCTTCGTTGTATCTGAGGCTGCTATCACTGCTGGAGAGACGACACAAGATGCTATAGTAAGAGTCCTGAGATACTAACTGATCACATACATATTAGGACGGCAGTAGTAGGCGTCTGTTGAACGTGACGCATATCAATTCCATGGAGACATGGTCTGCATGCATTAACAAAGTGTTTCTCAACTTTCTCCCAGTAAGCACCCCGGTCAATGCACCAGAAGAGGCTAAGTTCTCGGATATAAGCGTCGTTTGCTATTGATGCATTTTTATTGGTGATTAACATCATTTGTTGTTCGTTCTAATCCTCGCCGTGTTCCCTACAAATCCCTCGTTCATTTATTCGCCGGATAGCGACGTTTGGTTGTAATGGCGACTAAATCTAATGGCGCCTCAACCGCCTACACCTACGACAATAATACGATATCTGATGGCGTGAACGTCACGCAGTTTGTCGTGGACGTCGTGCAGAACATCTCCACAACGAGTTCCAGGCCGAACTCGACGACGGCTAACCCTCTGCCGCCTGAACGCGAGCTGTACGCGCAGGTACTGATTGCTGTGGTTCTAACGGCAATGATTGTGGGTACTATAATCGGTAATTGTTTAGTCTGCATAGCTGTCGGGATCGTCAAACGCCTTCAGTCCCCGTCTAACCTGTTGATTGTGTCCCTGGCTGTGGCCGATCTGTCAGTGTCGGTGTTAGTGATGCCATTGGCAATGTTGCTGGAAATTAAACAAAGCTGGATTCTAGGCCACACTGTGTGTGATCTGTGGACATCGCTGGATGTACTGTTGTGCACTGCATCCATCCTCAACCTGTGCATGATCAGCGTTGACCGCTATTTCGTAATCACCAAGCCATTCCAATACGCCATGAAGCGGACGCCAAAACGGATGGGCATAATGATTCTCATTGTATGGGTGTCATCAGCTCTTATCTCCATCCCACCAGTGTTTGGCTGGAAGAGTCCCAGGGGTGAGGGCGAGTGTTTTATAAGTCAGGAGATCGGCTATCAAATCTATGCAACAGTGGGTGCCTTCTACTTGCCTTTAAGTGTCATGATTGTGGTTTATTTCAAAATCTGGAGAGTCTCCTCAAAGATTGCTAAAGAGGAAGAGAAGTCAAAACTGAAAAACACCGACCACCATCCAGAATCCGTGACGTTTCAGGTGGGCAGGCCGTCCCATGACAGTGGGGACAGTCGTATAATCCCAAATGGGACGATAAAGGACCATAATGCATTGGATGATGATGCTATGGAAATATTGCCAAGGACTAATAATATTGCGAAAAGACGCTTCACGTTACGTAATATTCTGCCAAAGTCACATACAAAACTAACTGCATCCAAGGAAAGGAAAGCTACCAAAACGTTGGGTGTGATAATGGGAGGTTTTACAGCCTGTTGGCTTCCATTCTTTTTATTGGCAGTTGTAAGACCATTTGTGGCAGTAGACGCCATTCCTGAATGGCTGAGTAGTGTGTTGATGTGGCTGGGCTATTTTAATTCGTTCTTAAATCCTGTTATATATGCACGATTCAACAGAGATTTCAGAAACCCATTTAAGGAGATTCTGTGTTTTCGCTGCCGTGGAATTAATCACCGGATGCGTGCGGACAGTTATGTTGAGCAATATGGACCGGTTCCTTCCTATAGAGACAGTCTGAAGCCGCCAGCAGAAACCGTAGTCCGGTATAACAGTCAAGGCGAAACTTTGGTTCAGATCGGTAACGGTTCAGCCAATGGCAAAAACAAAAAAGATAGGGAAACCAATGTTTAGTGTTTTGACTGCTGTATGTAACACCGCCAAATTTAATTTTCTCTTTTTTATATAAATCTGTTTAATGAACAAAACGGATATAGTGTTAAATAATTGCATATTTATTGCTAGATTGCCAGACGTTTTTTTATACAGTATTTGAAGTTTAATTATTGATGACATATCTAATATGATTTTATGTGTATTCGCATAACTGTATATGTGTATGTATGCGTTTAATATATGTATGCGTATAACATGTCTATATATGCATGTGTATATGCATATATTTATGCAGAAGGAACGTACACATACTATGTATATGTACATATATAAGGATATGGCTATGTACATGTGTATGTATATGTATATATCTATGTACGTATCTGTATATACACTGTGTATATGTACACGTTTTTGTATACTATGCATATGTACACAATATATGTATGTGCACACTATATGTGTATGTAAATAAGGTTGCCGATGTCGTCATTCATCCATTACTGGACAGTAATCAAGTTATGTTCATACATTCATTATTAACAGAAGTACACCTATGAAGAGAGGGAAATCCGACAGGTGTGCATGTATACATAAGTGTGCGTGTGTATTGCCATTATTAATATTATGTACTGATTGTCCATTGTTTTCTAAACATCATAACCTCATAATTAACTCATCTTTCATTACCGTTCTTAAAACACACTGTGTGTGTTGTAATTACAATGTGGTTCCAGGCAGCAAACTGGTTTAAGTTTGGATGGTCATTCTATATGGACGTATTCTGCCGCAGTGTGGCAAAGTTGTTTTGTTTAATGCTGTGCATAATATATACTGCTCACCCCCAAATCTTCCACAACAAAATAGCTGCTGACTTTATTGGTATTAGCCTCGTTTTAAGATGTGTATCTTCTGTCGTATTTTCGTCCATGGGAGCATGAATACAAATGTTGTGTTCAAGTATTGTGGCTCATTATTGTTTATAATATTTGTTTAGTATTTCTGTTATCTCCTCTAGAAATATTAAGCACCAGCAACGCCACACTTGGTTCAGTGTATATTCACAATCAGTCTAGTTGTTTAGGTTTGATGAACCTAATATATTTATTGTTTTAAATATTTGTCGTTTATGTGAAAATCTGCAGCTTAGCAAACAAAATAGTTTTTAAATGTTGTCATAAAAATATGAAACACTAGCTTTAAATATTAGAGATATATGTGCATAATGAATGTACAATAATTAAAAAAGAACACTTTTATAATAGTTACAATTGATCATTCTGGGACAAATGTGTTTCTTGGTAACCAAACATGTATCTAATCACGTCACCTTTTTTACCAATAGTCAATAACGTCATTAGTGTCATCTTTGTTGCAGATTTTCACATGACAGGTAATTTTAAAAAATCGTTTAAACCTAACCAATTTTAAGTGATCCGAGGTCATCCAATATGATTTTATCAAATGCATTGTTTGTGGTTAAATAGTTTTTATGAAATCTTTTCAATATTAAGCCATCGTTGCCAAACTTGTTAAGCAATAACATTAATAGTCACATTAACTTTTTAAAATCAGATATTTTATTTCATAAATAAGTTAACATTTTAAAAGGTTTGGAAGCATTTTTAAAAAATCAGTAATAGGAATAAAACGAATATAGCATATTCTGACATTAAGCGCCAAATCATATAATCAACATGACAAATTAAACACAAAGCACATTGAGAAACTATTATCTGTGAACAATTTAAGTATTCCCCTAATAAGATAAAAAAAAAAAAATTAAAATAATATGGATATAATAAAATTTAAACAATTTCCAAAGGACTTAAAAACAACCTTTTTCATGTGCTCAGGTTTTTCTATGTTCAGTTGTTTGTACAGAGAATAATCATGTTGAACATTTTAGATTCGTGTCTAGCGGTCACACTTGCCTGTTCAGCGGACACTAATTATATTCACATGAAAGCATGCTCTTACTTTAGGTTGTCAGAAGTCACGTGTGCACAAGTAACACCTCATGAATATTAATTAAATCTGTTTTAAGATGCACGCAACATATTGTAATGAAACAATGGCAAATTCAAATAGGCTTCATTGGAGATTATAAATTGTCATTTTGTCATTGCATTCACTGTGTCTTTCCTAATTAAACACGCAATATTAATAAGCTAACCTTTTTTTCATTGACGCGTCTGCCGTTAAGCACTGGTCTAAGTTGTGACTTCGTGCCTTTATTTTATTTTTTTGTAAAATGTATATTGAACTAACAATTTTTTTTTTTAAATAAATTAAAAAACATATTTCAAAAACACCAAAGACATATTTGATGTTTGGAAATAATTATTACAATCAAAACTGTAACATATAATACATTATTATACAGAAGACAAAAAAAGTATACCAGGCTAATTTTGACAACAGCAAACACAATAATGTATAATAATAATTAAATAGATCAGTTGTAAGATTAAAATAATCTTACAGAGAAGCCATGGTTCGTTGTTAGAGAGCTCATTGTTAGATAATCGGGTTTTTTCTTCTATCTTATGACGTTTTGTTTTAGCTTGGACATTGTCAAAATTGGCATGGTATTTATTTTTCTTTAGTATACGTTATAACAGTTAATAATCAGGGCCAATATAGTTATAAATTATCATCGTCAATTAAAGTTTTAAAAAGTAATTTTGAAATACTAGTATATAAATTCGATCGATTCCAACGCTGTTTCACGGCATAAAATTAAAGTCCAATGTCAAATCAGCCGTTAAAGAAAACAAATCCGTCGAATAAATGTAGAACGAACTTGTACGGTGTGCATTCATTATTCGTATTATTCATACGACAGCATGTCGAAAGAAAATCGTTAGGTATTTATACATTTCACGATTATTATATATACTATTATATGTACGGCGATGTAGGCTGACTAAATATGTAGGAATTTTTTTCCGCTTTGCTCGATTTAAATTCTAACAGATGTTCAACTATTTGATGTATATATAGTAATTTAATACTCTATTCAGTAAAACCACAATGCTATGCACAAACACATGCTACTAAATAGGTCCACGTCTAAAGCGCATTTTAAAATATTTTATTATTTAAAAACAAAATTACAATTGACTTAATGTGTATTGCGGATGGGTTGATATACGTACAGACACCATTTGCAATACAAAGAAACAATATATGCAAACATAAAATACTCAAACAAAACACTCAGTGTACAGTTGTATTTTTAATACACCATATGTTTATATGTCATGGTAAAATTATCAGTTGATATTTGAATCCCGTATTTTATTGGTTGAATTTAGCTTCTTTTAGAAGAATTATGAAAGAAAAACAATGAAACAAAACAAAACAAAGCAAAGACAATAAACGAAAGTAATTTCTTCCTCAAATAATTATTCATTACATATTTTTAAACCAATACACACACACATTCAGAATTCAGATACACACACCACACACACACCACATACACACTCAGATATACATACACACACACAGTACACACACACTACATACACACACATACACAAACACACACCACATACATACACACACCACATACACACACACACTCAGATACACACACACCACATATACGCACACCATGCACTACACACACACAACATACACACACCACACACACACAACATACACACACCACACACACACACATACACACTACATATACAAACATCCACACACCACATACACACACATACACACTACGTACGAGCCTTGTCTTCTATTCACTGAAAATGAATTATCATCAAGGTACGGGTTAACTGGCAGACACGTCATTGAATAATGAGCTATCCAGAAGTTGACGTATTTTAAATATTTATCATCGAAAACGTCGATACGTTGCAGACACTTTACCTCACACATGAAAACGAATTCTGTGATAATTTCATTTTATAAAAAGAAAACATTTTATATATTTATCCCCAGAATAGTATCAGAACATATTTTACTTGTGTCTTTTATTTTATCCTTAATTTATATTAATTTCATTTATGAATTATTTTCTTAACATAAATCATACCTTTTTAATTAGGTTCATGTTGATATGTTATGCAGTATTTTAAAACAAACGTAGAAGGTTATATTAATATATAATGGTGAGTTTCTTTCTAAAATTATGTGTATTAATCAAATATAATATATGCATTAACATATTAATACGTTTTATTGTTCCAAGTATCTAATAATATCGTTAATACTAATACTAGAGTTTATCTTAGATTAATCCGAATTGGAGGTTTTAAATAATTTCAGGTACACGACGGATTAACGATTATTCGGTCAGTTAATCCTATGCTATGTGTATCGAGCACGTGACAAAACCGTGGAGATTATAAGGTATAATAAAAGTATATGCAGTGACCTAACTGGTATGTGCAGCAGTCGCCAGTCACGTGATAATGTCACTCCTTGTTCGATTGAGATTGTCTGTAACCCGCGTGTAGCCAGGGCATAAGTACAGTGTATTCATAATTTATCCTGTCATGTCTACCTGAATTTTTTCGTTTTGCATTCATACATAATTTAGAGTAACATGTTTTGGTACCTCGTTATTTCTGCAAAATATGTGTTTAAGCTAAAATGAGAGATATATTTTTTATGTTTGTATTAAAGTTGCATATTCATAGTTAACATCTATCGATTTATCTGTCATAAATATTGTAAAAAGCTTGAAAAAAGTTCAGGAGGTATAGTTTTAAATATCACTTTTAAAGGCATACTATTCCAGTTACAGATGGCACTCGTCATAAACTAGAAAACCAGAAGTAGTACTTAAAATATATATACATTTAATTTATCTTTATATATACTTTATATCATTAAATTCATATTAAACATACCGCGTTGATTATCGATATTTTCCTATTTAATTCAATAATTACGAGTTCGAAACCACTAATCTGGGGGGAAATAACAAAGTTTTTGCATCTTGTGTTTGTGTTATAGTGTTTATCTTGTCTTCGTTTGTTTACAAATAAAATTGGTTTATTAATTATTCAAGTACCGCTAATTTCTAGTTTATGACGACTGCCATTGCGGTTAAATATTTATAATCTGAAAGACATAATTAATGTTGTCATGAACACGTTCACCTGGTCAAGTTAGTTATATTTTCGTCATGTGTACTTGATAAACGTTTTCTTTTAGTAGAGCACCTTAAAACAATTTCTCTTCACGTAATGGATAGCTTTAGCTTGGCATTGGAAGGTCGTATATAAAACACTTTGATTTGTCTGTCATTTTTATCGACTTCCTTAAAGTACAAATCGTCTGTTCGGGCAGACGTTTCTGCATGTTCCCACACAATGCACACTTAAAACAAGAAAAAACGCACATTTAAATGTGAGTCATACTGTTCATTATGCATACAAAACAGCGCTGTAGGAAAGATTGGGTTTCGGTTCAAATTAAATTAACTGGGTAGGCTGTTCATAAAAACCGCATCACTGCTTTTAGAGACCAATTTTATTCAGAAACTACTTAGGACAAAAAAGATAACGGGTTTGCAAATAATAATAATATAATAGCTATTCAAAACGTTTACAATTTTTATTTATTTACAGTTTTAGTTGCATATTATATCGACAATATAGCATGCAAAGATAAAATAAATATGTAAATATTTTATGCAGTAATTTAGTTTTTGCTGTGGTATAAAATAAACGTAATACCTTTTTTAATACTTTTCAAAAGTATCGAATTGTTCTGAGATGTTTTTAAAGTTTTAATAGGTCTTCATTATGCATAAAATCACATAAAAAAATATTATCGCTACTTTTTTTTTTAAATTTCGAAACTCCGGTTAAGCCTGTGTTGACGAAAATTAACGACGAGAAAATGTTATATACATTTTATAAACACTCTTAAAGGCAAACTGACTAAATTAACGATGAGAAAATGTTATATACATTTTATAAACACTCTTAAAGGCAAACTGACTAAATTAACGATGAGAAAATGTAATATACATTTTATAAACACTCTTAAAGGCAAACTGACTAAATTTAAAAAACCACACAATATTTGAATTATACAAATTCAAGAATATTGTACATAATTTTAGTGCAATATCTTGTTGTTAAATACTTATCTCTAACAAAATGATTACATAACTGAGCCTAAATAATACTGATGCATAAATATCATATAATAATAATTATTATTATTATTTTTATCCTCTAAAATCGTAACTGTCATTTTAGAATCTAGAGTTAACCATATCCTTAAAGTAGCTAGTCAATATTTTTAATCGTTTTAACACATCTGCATTTAAAGGCATTGACTCTAATTGCAAAGAGTGTAAAATACACGTTGGACTACTTGAAAGACATTATGACTATAAACACAAAATTGTCAAAACATGATATTATAAGCAATAAATTATAAGTAATATGCAATTTCAGCCAAAAATGGTTGGGAAATTGTTTTTTTTTAAAAACATTTAAATGTAAAAACTAAAATATTCTCTGTGACAGATCAGTCAGTGATTAGTATCATATAATTGTTGATTTAAAACTCCGTAAATGGCAGTTTGAGTTAGGGAAGAAATGACCTTGTTATCACTAAATTAAACGTGTAACAGTATCAACGTTACAGGAAGTATTTTTTTTTATTTTATGTGTATTGATAACTATTGATGTTAAGGATATTTTGACCCTCAAGTCATTTAACGAGATTAGTCATAAGGTAGAAGACTATTCGTTATCAATTCGTTATTTAGCAAATATTTAATTTTTAAAACATACATATCTAAATGTACATCGACTACGATAATGCTTCTTTCAACAAATGGAGCTTTTCGTGTATTTTAAGTCAGTAATTCTTTAAACTGAAAAAATGGAACAAAAAATAAACCTGTTAATTGAAAATTAGATATGCACAGTTTCATCTATTACTTTCTGCCTAACGGCACATGCACCCTGTATGGGACTTGAACCCATAACCATTATACCGATTGAGGAACACAACAGAGTACTGCTTCACAATGTGTTCATTGTCTTAATAAATCGAGTAAGCATTCCGGACTCAGTACAGTTAGTTATCAGCTGACATCTTATGCTTGTCAGTGCTTGTTTTCACATAGTGGCCGATTCACGGGGGAGTTACAGGTGGAGAAATGTTGGGGCAGGGTGGAAAGTGATTCAAATACATTTGGAGAATGAGGAGATGGCTTTAGATGAAGACTGTGGATTTCTACTTTTTTGCATGAAATCCACATTTCGTCTTAAATTGTCTATATTTCCACAGTGTTTAGTTTTCTCCGAGTCTCGAGACATGTTCACAGAATGTATACTATAACCTCACCATTAATATAT
Organism: Symmetromphalus regularis; assembly: GCA_032355785.1. Taxonomy (NCBI): domain Eukaryota; kingdom Metazoa; phylum Mollusca; class Gastropoda; order Neomphalida; family Neomphalidae; genus Symmetromphalus; species Symmetromphalus regularis. Next base: position 7,749 of record JAULBS010072056.1, on the reverse strand, counting down.
GTATCAGTGAGGATTTAACTACCAGAATGTATACTATAACCTCACCATTAATATATGTATCAGTGAGGATTTAACTACCAGAATATATACTATAACCTCACCATTAATATATGTATCAGTGAGGATTTAACTACTAGTATTATTTCATCCTTAATATATGTATCAGTAAAATTCAGTTCCTAGCATTATCTCACCTTTAATGTATATATCAGTGAGATTTAACTCCTAGCATTATCTCACCATCAATGCAAATCCACCTACATTCCCTCATCCATAGCACTGGAACACAAGGCATTGTCCTAAGGTTGAACCCAAGTCCCTAGAGGATTTAGAATTGAGTCAGTTACCTGAAACGCCTTGTTTGTTGGTATCTTCAGACATGTTCCCGGAACGCCTTCAATTAAAACAGTTTTTAGAGCGTATTAATTGTGGAGTCTTCAAGTGACTCCATATACAAACTTATAACAGTGGAAATGTTAATGGGTCAGGCTGGTACAGATGCCCTGAAGTATTAACCAATATGGTAGGAAACCATCTTAGTCTGGCCACTAGGTTTTTCTTTTTATCTTCAAAAAGGTAAGAACAAATACAAAATAACTAACCTATGATGCAAAAATCTTCCATCTACTGCCTCAAACTCAACTTACCCCTGACTCGTCTCTTGAATCAGCCTCAAACTCAACTTACCCCTGACTCGTCTCTTGAATCAGCTTCTGTGATCACCTCATTTACATGTTCTTACAGAAATAATGCATCTGCTTATTGGACAATGTATTGTATGCATCAAATGCATGGACAGAGAGTATATTTTTTATTTGTAGCTGTTCACCTATTACAATCATTTGTTTTACGTATTTTAGCTTGGCGCAGTGCCTAAACTCTGCATTGTTGCTCAATTTTGTTTATAGATTTTTGTTTTAAAATTATTTATTACTTTAGTGTTTATTATACCATGAGGATATTAGTTCACGCACTGACATTGTACTGATTTCCGTAGTAGAACGTGCTCTCCGCATCTGCACGTGGATGACCTGTAGTGTAAAGGTTTATTTGTCTGTAGTACGACATACACGTAGTGATATTTGAAAACATATCTTTACATATCCTAGGGATAAAATGTGATGGTAATATTATGAACTGTTATTGTTATTGTAACATATTTCAAGTTATGATGTGTATTTGATAACAATATACCTATATTTTATTTGTTTGTGACATATATAAATGTACGGTAAACTCGGTTATATCAAACACAACTTATTCCATACTAACATTCAACATTATGTAACACCTTAACAAACATTAATTAGCTTTATGCAGCTGTTATATATCAACTTTTATTATTCAGTAACATTCAACTACTTTATAGACACTTACCTATATTGATTGTTAGGTAAACCTTTACTGTTAACAAACTAATTGTATTTTATTACCATGCTTAGGCTACAATCAGTATTTATTACAAATGAAGTGTGTATGTAATTAATGTTTATAAGTAAATAGGAAAATGTTGCATATTGGGTCATCCACATGTTTAGATGTTCAGTAGTATTATATTTGTTTTGTTTATACGCTGGATGATAAATTTCAGTGTTTATGAAGTCATCTGGCTGCTCCGCCACGCTAGTAAAATGTGTCGGAAGTGTTAGACGAGGAGAATCCAGGCGTTGTTGCACCCACATTGACAATGTATATGATATCAAAAGCAATAGAATATATCAAAATAGGACTTCCATTGTTCCCCACACACCATGACGAATCCGTGCTCGTTTGTACCACTCTTGGCGTAGACTTGAACTTTGTGGACAAAAGTAATCATGGTAAATGTTAACCAATATCAAATGTTGACCGATCATGACTGCAACGTCCTTTTGTTGTCCCACAAAGCGACCACTCTTTCGAGGATTCTCGATCCCGTGCTAGGATGAGCACTATAACAGCAACAATAGCTTGTGTACGTACTGATGTTGTACAGAAAGGATATTTTTTATGAGAGTGCATGACATACAATTATTTTCAGTATGTGCCCACATTGTAGCATTCTTGCTTGGTAAGGGTAGGAATTTCACACTTTATCTTAAGTGTATCATGACATACAGAGGAACAATATCTTTGTACATCTTTTTATTTTACATCTTTATTTTAATTCTCAGTCTAATTACAGTCAAACCTGTCTTAAGCAGCCACCAAATGGAGTAAGTAAACGTGGTCTCTTAAAACAGGTGGCTGCTTAATACAGGTTAAATTATACTAAATTAGCTGATTTTGGAGAAAATAAAGGTGAGCCTTTAACACAGGTGGCTGCTTAATACAGGTGACCGAATGGACAGGTTTGACTGTATTGATTAATGCAGTGTCGGTGAGGGAAATATAGTATACAGTACCATATGGACATGTGCATTTATATCTCAAAGTGTGATATTATGCAATGAAAACAAGAAAAGAGGTAACTTTTTTTTTCAAAATCGTGCCTCTGTGCAAAACAGAGCCCAAATGATGTTTTGAAAACATACACTTACTTACACTCTGTCATCACAGTGATGGTATCTTGGTAACAGTATATGAGTAAATTATATTTTCATGTTGGGTGAATTTTAAATACTTCTGAACTCTTTGGATTCTATATAGTAGTTAGGGATCTATATAAAAAAAAAATCTTGTATTTAAAGTGGTTGGAGTCTTTAAATATTTTTTCATGCACCAGGTATTTGCATTGTAGGTTTGTTTTAAGGTTTAACTAGCTCCAATATGAACAGCCGGCAATTCAGCTGATCCGAAACATTCATAACAACCACTATGTTGAAGCAATGTATGTAGTAGAAGACGAAAAATATCTGGAAATTTGCTTAACAAGTGAATATTTAAAATTGTGTATTGAACTTACTAATTAAAAGGGCGTTGCAGCAATGATATACCAAGTCTAACACTGTCTATCTAAAGAGTGGTTGTAAACCTAGGTCCCGTTCCAGAAATCTATCTTAGCTACAGTTGATCTTACTGATTTTAGAACTACATCTTAATTGGGACATATGCTGTTTATATTGTTCCACGAAGAAATATCATTATTGAAACATCATTTTGGTATTTATTTATTATTATTATTTTTATTTTTTTAAAGCTGGGATTAAAAGCATTGGTTTTAGACATTACCACGATTGTTGCTCTAAGATAGTTTCATTGAACGATGCCCTTAAAATTATTTCATGATATTGCCGATTCTCTGCGTCCTTTGCGAGTCCTACCTCCTCCCTATTATTACTAATTATTATTATTATCAATGTTTATTACGTATACCCAGCAACGGCCACCTACAGAGCGAGCGTTAAGCAATAATTTGATTGGTTAAAGTGTTTCGTTCTCTTGTCGTGGCCAAGACTGCTGATTACGTAACACCACAATCATGTATGACGTCTTCAGATAGACCTTAATAAATAGAGTATAATATATAAAAATTAATTATTAATATCCAGAAAGCTACATAATTGTGTAGAAAATTGCTTGCGTTTTATTTAATTAGCAAATGACGCTGAGAATTGACGAATATCAATGTGTGTTTCTATCGTATAGTTGTTCATAAGTCGGGTAATGTCGGAAGTTTCCGACTCTAACTGCTAAAAATAGCCACCCAATAGACAGGCCGGCCTGCCCGGCTGAAATACCATGTGATATGTGATGTTTCGTGTTTGTTAGCATTTGTTACTGTTATTGTTATTGTAAATGATTGTAAATCGATGCTGTACCATTTCAAGGCTGTGATCAACTTCATAATATCATTATATCAAATATCACTGTGTTTTGTTGTTGTTTTTTCTCAATTTTATTTAAAAGTTCACAAAATAAGTTGTTATAAAACAGGAAGTCACACAACTCATTTAACGATATAATGCATGTAGGATATTAGACAACAACATGTTAACATGTCAGATGGTTAGAAGACATAGCATATTGTATTTTTCTTTGTGGGACAACACTGAGGTGTTACCAGGAGAACATGCATACAGTTTGTAAAGGTGTGAGATGTTTGTTCACATAATTATATTCATGACGCCCCCCACCCCCATCCCCACCCGCAATAGCCGATATTTATTTTTTGTGCTGGTGGTTCGTCAAACAACCATATAAACAATAAATCATCAATTATTCATTTTTTTATTTAAGAGTTACAATTAAGAATTACAATTATACAAGTAGAATGACGTGAAAATTAATAATTTTTTCACCTATTTCTATTTACTCGTCACTTTTGAACCTCCCTCCTTTTCAGAAATCCACATTTGGACCCCCCCCTTCAGAAATCCTGCATTGCACCTGGTGAGTTTGCACACAGGCAGCTAGTTGTTGCATGACCAGCCGCGTTTCACCATGATCTACTGCCTTCACTTTTATTATCTTCAAACGGCAAACAAATCATGTGTGATGGCTGCACTCAAACACATGGCGTCACCCCCAGATACAACATTTAGCACGTTCTTATCAGCAGCATTCAAATCATGAGAATGCTAAATAATTTCTTTTTTTTAATGAAACGGACTAATTTCAAGGATATGTACCTGCTGTTAATGAACATTAATGTGCACTGTATTTTGAGTTATTACAAACAGTAGAACGACCAGTAATATAATAGGAATGCTAAAATGTATTCGTACTAATAAACAGGAGAGGGATGTAGTTCAAGCGGTAGCGTGTCCGTCTGTAAAGCGGTCGGTGATCGGATCGATCCTTCTCAGTAGACCCATTTCCAGTTTGGGCTATTTTCCTTTCCAACCAGTGGTCCACAACTGGTTCATCAAAGGTCGTGGCATGTGCTGTCCTGTCTGTGGGAAAGTGCATATAAAAGATCCCTTACTGCTTATCGAAAAGAGTAGCCTATGTGGCGACAGCGGATTTCCTCTAAAGAAATATGTCAGAATGACCACGTTTGACGTCCAATAGCCGATGATAGATAAAAATTAATGTGCTTTTAAATAATAATTAAAAAAAAAATCGTACTAATAAACTGTAAGTAAAATGTAATGTTAAAAGTTGAAGGGACACTTCACACTGTCTAGCGATTAGGATTACCTCATGACAACTGATCAAAAGGGTGGATCCGAGGGTTCTAAAAGGTCCTGCCCTACGGTTGTTTATCACTTCGTTATTTTATTTTATTAATGTAACATTTTAACAGTTGATGAACCAGTTGTGGACCACTGGTTGGAACCGAAAATAGCTCAAACAGTAAATAGGTCCACTGAGAAGGATCGATCATACGACCGACAGCTTCACTGGCGCACTCTACCATTTGAGCTACATCCTGATCCATCAAACAATGCAGAGCAAGATTGAATATACAAATTAGAGAGAACTGGTTACCATGAAACAATTTGTTGTCATTAATAATCATTACCTATTGGATTGTAAAGATTTGGTAAATGTTCATAGGTAGTTATCGGAGGAAACCCGATGTTTCTGTTGCAGCAATGTTTAATTTTATATAGACAACACTGTTGTTACAAACAGGACGGCACGTGTCACATTGTTTGATATAAGTCTTGAGAAACTGTTTGTTACAGTCAGGACAGCACGTGTCTCAGTGTTTGATATAAGTCCTGAGAAACTGTTATAGACAGGACAGCACGTGTCACATTGTTGATATAAGTCCTGAGAAACTGTTTGTTACAGTCAGGACAGCACGTGTCTCAGTGTTTGATATATGTCCTGAAAAACTGTTACAGACAGGACAGCATGTGTCACATTGTTTGATATAAGTCCTGAAGAACTGTTACAGACAGGAGAGCACGTGTCACATTGTTTGATATAAGTCCTGAGAAACTGTTACAGACAGGACAGCACGTGTCACATTATTTGATATAAGTCCTGAGAAACTGTTTGTTACAGACATGACAGCACGTGTCACATTGTTGATATAAGTCCCGAGACATTGTTAAAGACAGGACAGCACGTGTCACATTATTTGATATATGTCCTGAGAAACTGCTTGTTACAGACATGACAACACGTGTCACATTATTTGATATAAGTCCTGATAAACTGTTTGTCACAGACATGACAGCACGTGTCACATTGTTTGATATAAATCCTGAGAAAGTGTTACAGACAGGACAGCACGTGTCACGTTATTTGATATAAGTCCTGAGAAACTGTTACAGACAGGACATCACGTGTCACATTGTTTGGTACACACTACTTAGAATTGAATATCGACACATGATTTCAGCCGTTCACCTAACATGGCTACCGTCGTATTTGTTTGATTAGGACCTGTGTTGTTTGCTAATTTTGCCATTAGAATATATTCAATACTTGATTTCTTTACACAAGCATGAACACGAACCCAAACTCAGTAGATTTCATATACGTTTCATTACGTGAAATGTACAGACCTTAATTATATTAATTTTGCACGATACCCTATACATTTTCCTTGCTTTGTGTTTGTTTTGCAAATCATCAATGACATGTAATCAAAGTGAACATATATTAAAGGCAAAATTAGCAATAGTTACAGTAAATCTGATAAATACGAATATCTAAAACGACATGTGTCATCTTATTGAAAACCATATCTCTGTATAAGGCAGGGTCCAAGGGAAGTAGAGCTAATGGTAAGCCACAAACCAGTGCTGCTAGGTGTTCGCGAAAACCGAACACACCCTGCCTAACTGATGATACCCAAATGTCTATACATGAGAACTATACCGAAGGTAAAATTATATAGTCATGTGGTATTCAGGTCTTAAAATTACAACAATAGTGTTTATCACCATTGGAAACATACTGGAATGTGTTGTTGCAATTATAATACATTGAGTCCTCTAGAGAATATGTTCTGACGGTTCTGACAGAGTTCTAGGAATGAGATTCCTACTCTAGTTCTAAGCAGAACAGTGATGATACCAGATGATTGCGAAAGGTGATCAGAACTTGTCACTTCAAAAAAGCCCGTCGCATCTCTCAGCGATCAAGTTCGTTGTTTTCGCCATGTGTTAAAATTATAATTAAAACACGATATCATATTACTTCAAAAACATTATTCTAATAGATAATATCTTTATACATTTACATATGCATGGTTGTTTCTACTTATTGTAAAACTTATATCCAATCAAGGTACAAACACAGTGTCCTGGGCACATAATTCAGCTTCCTGTTCTGTCTCTACATATACGCACTATATGAACTATTCATAGACAGGATATCACATACCACGGTGTTTGATAAATCAATTGTGTACTAATGGTCGGTGTAAGTGGTGCACATAACTCAGGTTCCTCTCTGTCCAGAAGAGAAGTTAGAGGGAAAGACATAACCCTCTGCACTTTACGCACTATATAAACTATCCATAGACAGGATATCACATACCACGGTCTTTGATAGTCAAATTGTGTACTAATGGTCGGTGTAAGTTGTGCACATAACTCAGGTTCCTGTCCTGTCTGTCCAGAAGAGAACTTAGAGGGAAAGACATAACCCTCTACACTTTACGCACTATATGAACTATCCATAGACAGGATATCACATACCACGGTCTTTGATAGACAAATTGTGTACTAATGGTCGGTGTAAGTGGTGCACATAACTCAGGTTCCTGTCCTGTCTGTCCAGAAGAGAAGTTAGAGGGAAAGATATAACCCTCTGCACTTTACGCACTCTATGAACTATTCATAGACATGATATCACATACCACGGTCTTTGATAGACAAATTGTGTACTAATGGTCGGTGTAAGTGGTGCACATAACTCAGGTTC
>JAULBS010072045.1:0-21286 GCA_032355785.1 Symmetromphalus regularis | reverse complement strand
CACTATTGCGGTCATTTTCCGAGAACACCGTGCCACGAAAAATCGATGCCGCCATTACATTTCGATACAAAATCGGCTGAAAATTGACATTAAGAAAAGAAAAATTTCACTGCAAACCACGCCACGTTTCTAACAGGATGTTGTTCTTAGCATTACCTAAACTGCACATGTCCAGTTATGACGAATTTGGCTGTAAATACAAGTTAAAAAGACACAACGGGATATCCCGTTGTAAAGTCGCAATGGAGTTTTCTTTTTATAGCGGGATATCCTGTTGTAAAGTCGCAAAGGGTTAAGGTTAAAAGTCTAAAGCTATTCCAATGTTTTACCACCCATCTGTTTTCTCATCTATGGTATTATAATAAATAAACTACATGTAACAATGATAACTGAAGAATTTTAGATAAGTGAATCAAACAGTATGAAAATGGCTGTTAAAAGTTAATTTCTGGATGACAGAAACATATCAAAATACAAGAACACTCCAGTTTTTTCTGTTGTTTTTTCATATATTATTATTATTTTATTTTTTTAATACATTTTCAGTACAAATACCAATATGTATTGATTATATTATATTTATAAGCAAACAAACAATTATAGAAAAACTTTAAAAGTATTATACGCTTCATATACAATGCTAAGAGTAATAATATTAAAGAGAAGTATAAATAAATATGTTTGACAAGAAACTCTCTCAGCATGAAAAGGGTACTTAAAAGTTTAATTTTTGGATGACAGAAAAACTTCAAAAGGTAAGTCCACTTCACCTTTTTTTCTGGGGGTTTACAATTTTTGTTTTAAGCAAAATGAAAATTATAAAATTTTAATGTTTTTGTTTTTCCAAAAGATGTTATACTTTTACCAAAATTAAACTATCCAAAAATAAAAGGTGCATACATTAAACAAATACAAAAACATTCTTATCCAAAAAAAACACCTAATCTTTGGCATTTTGAAAAAGAAATGAAGAATTTTGATTATTTCCACTGTTAACACCAAAATTTCTAAAAATTATATATACAGTTTGAAACACACAATTACAAAAACCAAAGTTCTTAAATATCAACTTACAGTGTACTTTAAAACAAAATTCTACAGCTGAAGAAACAATTACAACAATAATACTATCTCTTTAATAAGAAAACACCTCTTTTGTTGGGTATTAAATATTGATATTGATAACAAAGAAGAATTTGAATTGTTGCTGAACCTTTATTTTTATGAATACAAACCCCAAAGGATGGATTAAATTTTAAATGTTTCTAGAAAAAATACACGTCTCACTCTGAAAAGTATGTTATTTAATATTTAGCTTAAAGAATGGGGAATCAAGGGATGAGAATAAAGAACAGAGAAAACCATATAAACAATACTCTGACTTGACAATGCACTGGTAAAATAAATTATTAGTTTGAATGAGATACATGATCTATTAGAATGTTAAAGTGAGACAATAAACAGAAGGTAACTGTTTCTTATTGCAGTGAATAATTGGTATTTTTATACTATTAGATGACAATGACAAAAATATCTGATAAGAGTGAAAGGAACATAATAAGAGATCACAGTGCTAAGAGTGGAAAGTGAAAAATATTATATTATATGCCAAAACCCAGCAAGTCAAAACTGATCTGGCAATATTTAGATTTGCCAAGTTATTTCCCTACATTAGTTAATATTTTTATTATCAAATAATACATAACATGTCCAGGTGTAGATGAAGAGTTTAACAGTACCTTGATCCCATGAATATGTATGCTATTTTGTTCTTGGTTTGTTTTTTGATTACTCAGACTATTAAAAAAATGATGTGCAAGGATTTGCCATCACATAATAGATGTACCTACAGTCTGGAATCATACTTACTAGCTGAAGCATTCTCATTTATTTCTTTATAAGAGGTCTAACTAATCCTACTGCATTCTACCATTACCATGCAAACTCTGAACTGTCTGAAACACCCCTACAATCATAATCTCAGTCCTCAAAATTCACGACGACAATCAACAATCACAAAAAAGCTATTGCAAAATTTATCTGCGACAGCATTTTTATCATTGAGTATTTACTTTGTTATTATTTGAAAAAATTTGCGATCGCAAGATGATCTGAATTTCGAGGGCTGTAATCTATGTCCATAACAAGTTGTTAACGAGCACACTAATAACTAAACATTTCCCCCATTTACATATATGTTTGAATATTTGAATGTTAATTTATCATTCCTAGAAATCAAAGGTATCAGAGAACAAATAAAATTATTTCTTAATAAGTATAAAATATTCTCACATGGTACTACTGCAGGCAAGATTGCGACTCTCTGGAGCACAAGCAGACGTAACTTGTCCCAAGTCATCAGGACGCGATACAATTATTTCGGGTGTACTGAAGCCAGCATACATTTTGTTTGTCTCTTCAGGACTAGACAAGATTCCATTCGACTCATCCGGGGATGATGTGATTGCAATCGATCCCTGGGAACTGGCCACCTTTCTGCTAGATTCAGCAAAGCTAGTGATTCCAGTTGACCCTGACAGACTTGGCACATTCTGATCATGATCCTCAGATCTACAAACACCATTTGATTCTTGGGAATTCTGCACCAATGAATTCCCAGCAACATTCCCTCCAGCATCACTAGTGATATTCCCTCCACCTTCGGACAGACTGGACACATTCCCATTGGATTCTTGAGAACCAGTCAAAACTCCACTACCGACAGATTCCTCAGTACTGGATTCAATTGGTGTCTGCTCCTCTTCAGGAATCTGTGACTGCCTTGCTTTTAACTCATGGTAGCGTTTCTTTCTTTCATCTTTTTCCAGAGCAAGCTTCAGGCCTCCACCGTGAAAGAATTCCAGTGAGGTTTCCCGGCACCAGTCAATACGAGTCTCTGATTTCTTTGTCCAGTGTTCTGTCGCCAAATGGTGCATGCAGTCTGCATAGGTAGTCAGCAGATCTTTGTTCTGACAGTGGTCATTCCAAATTTTCTCATAATCTCCATGATCTACAAAGTAATTTTAGAATACTTTAAACAATACTTTTATACTAAGAATTAAAAAAACTAGAGCACATTGATTTGTTAATCATCGGCTATTGGTATACATGTAGTCAAGTGTGAGCCCATTTATAATAAAGACAAATAAACACATTCTATGATAGGTGTCAAAAATATATTATATTTGTGAAACATGGTCTATTGATGAAACCTGCCATCACAACAAACATATAGGCTAGTGGTTTCATTTTCAGAATGAAACTCTTCAAAATGACCAAAAAAATCTTTTATTTTGAAGAATTTGGTGTTTTTTTAATTAAAAATTAAAGGTTATAATTAAATATACATTCAAATTAATTTTAAAATTTTAAGCTGATTTTACTTTCCAGTTTTCATTTCAAATAAAAATGACTTTTTCTTAATTATAAAGTTACAAACTTACATAAACCAGAACTACAAGACAGTGGTAAATGCAACACATATAGTATACAGCAGAGTGAAAGTGGTACTTTAATGGCTGTATTTAATGCTGTGGTATCATTAAACAATTACTTTAAACTGTATCTTAATGGGTGCACAAGTTGACCACTTTTATCTGTTATCCATCAAAAATGTCATCAATTTTACCATGACAATTACATGTCAAAAGAATTCAGAATCAATTTATAAACACATTCTAAGGTACAAAAGTATATTTTATCTACTTATTTTACCCACTAACAAATCAATAAATTTGAGGTTGACATTCTTCAAGTCCTATATACTAACAAGATAATACCATACTTTCTATATTCTTGTGGGATTACAGATCGACCTATGAGCACTTTGGCAGAAATGGAATAAAATAAAATGTCCTACTGATGACATTAGAACCAATATTTGCAGTATAGGACAAAATATGAAAATTTCTGGCCATATTTTGTCAACACCCAAAGATGTATAGTGTAATAATGACAAAACATGTTGGTTCTAAGCCAACCATAAACACTAGGCAGTATATCTGAAAATGGGATCAGTCTGTGTTTCTAAAAATTAAAATAAATTATAAAACATTCTATTTTTATTCTATCTAATAACTTGGAAAGGTTGCTTCAAAAATCTATAATCCTAAATGAAAAAACAAACTGGCCATGGCTACACAGTGCTTAAACTGTTGGACTCAAAGCTGTCAAATCTCATTCGAGGCATGGAATTTTTAATCTCGACACTGGCTTCAGCCCAGAATGACTGCTCCACAAGGCTCAGTGGGTAGGGGCACACTACTTGCACCAACCAGTGGTTTACAACTGGTTTATCAAAAACTGTGGTAAGTGCTATCCTGTCTATGCAAAAGCACATATAAAAGATCACTTAGTCCTAATCAGAAAAATCAACCTATGTGGCAGTAGTGGGTTTCCTTTAAAGACCATAATCGCAAATATCATATGTCTGATACATAATAGCTGCTGAATATTTACTGGGGCATTGTTAAACACACAATCCTTTCATTTTCTTAAATGAAAAACATTTGGCCTAAGTCTTGTGGCAAGCACAATTACACGTTGAGATTGATTCATTCCATTGTCAAGATACGATCTCAGGTCAGTGTGTGAAGGTGATGTGTCGCAAGCTGTTATGTACTAAATTAAGTTTAAATGTCAAAACAACAACAAATGTCTGTCACATATTACACTGTGCATGTTACTAAGAAATGTGCACAGCTGCCACCTGTTACATACATAACATAAATGTATCAAGTAAATTTACATTGTGCATACTTGGAAGAATCAAAAATATAATTTATTGATTAATATCAGCACAGGGATAGAAACTAATACTTGCCCCCTCGACTGAGGCCAGTAGAGATGGCTGAGGGTCGATATGTTTGCAATCTTAAAATTAAAATGGGGGGACTTGTGATTTTTTGCGGGGACAAGGAACTTTTTAAGGCTATTAGTCCCACGGGCAAGTGAAAATAATTTCTTAATTTCTATCCCTGCAGCACACATATTTTGATTATTAAATGACATGCATTTCCACATTTCATTAACTAAGGCGGAAAGTTAACTTGTACAAGACTGATAGAGACTATGGTTAGCACCAAATATGCTATAATTTTTTCTATAAAATGATGTACATGTACACTGTATGTAAATTGACAATTCTGAAAATGTTCAGCGAACTTTTATCCATGATAAACAAACATGTATATATAACATAGTCAAACTTGTCTTAAGCAGTCACCCAAGGGAGTTAGAAAATGTGGCCTCTTAAAACAGGCAGTTACTTAATACAGGTTAAATTATACTAAATTAGCTGATTTGGGAGAATAAAGGTGACCTTTTAATACAGGTGGTTGTTTAATACAGGTGGCTGCATAGGCAGGTTTGTATGTATATTTCTGCAGATTGTCACTTTCATTAGAACTCAAGCACTTTTCACAGAAATATTGTAAACTTATTTTAACATGTAAACAAAAATCTATGACTGAACTCTGAAAATCTATTTTAAAATATTATATGTCTTATATAAGCTAAAACTCCCAGTTATTATGAACACAGGCCAAATAAAATTTGCTAAATCAAACTGGGATGGCTATAAATGCTAATTTCATATTCTGAAATATTAAAGTAAGTGCATGTTTGCAGACTGACTGTAAATATCGCATTTAAACATAGTTGTGCTGCTTGTATATCATTTCAGACAAAAATACTTCTACCAAATAGGTAACCTTTGTCACCGACTATATAGATATACATGTAACTTTGATATTTTGCCAAAATAAACAAGTACAGAAAACAAATATAGCTACCAGTGTCACAGCAAAACTACATTTAATTTACTAAGCTTAAGAGTGATACTGTAATCAATATTTCTAACCAATAATTGGATCATATTGATCAAAACATTCTCAAAATATATTTAAATTAAGCCCCCTTAATTAGTGATCATTCTATTTTCTGAATTGTATCAAGTGTGTTAGGGCAGAATTTTGTTATTATTCATTTCAAGAACCACCGACCCCACATTTTGATAAATTAAAAGTGAAAATTCACATTTATTTTATTTCCGCTGACTGTCCTGAAGGTTGGAAAAAAAAAAAAAACCTGCACCATTGTTTAAACAAAAACATTAAATTTACACTTTGAAGCTGAATAATTTCTTTCCATAGGGGTGAATATAGAAGAATGCAGGCATGTGACCAGTTAAATGAGTAAAACTGGCAAAATTAATTTTATACCAAATTTTATTTTCCTCTCCCTCCAACCCTATTTTTGGGACGCCTATGTTTGAGAAAATAAAATTAAAAATCTCTGGTCTTACTAGTAATAATGTAAAGAGACCTCTTTACCTTGCTACTTGATTATTTTGTAAAATATTTTATTTTAGTGGCAATTTTGTAATTATATAAATTAGGTGTTTTCATATTATATTGTAATATAATTTAATATATTCCATGACAAGTAAAACTCTATTCTAGCATTTTATATCACTTTAACATGATATGTAGACGTTAAAATCACAGATTAATATGTCTATTGTAAAGTGTCATATTTTGGTCTCATTTGGTTTCAATCATACAGTTCAAAACAAAACTGCAACAAATACTCAGATATCCCTAGGTATGATATTTGGAATTGGTGGGGAGTGGGGAGTGAGGACAAATAAGACCTGACCTATTAAGCAAATTTTCAGGGGTATGATTTTTTGTTGTTTTAAGAGTTATTTTGGGGAATATGCTTATTAATAGCCTATATATTGGTAATTCTCACATTTAGATGTTCTAAAATGCATGTTTGGGGCATAGAAATAATTTAAAAGTTGAAATTTCGGGCCTGCACAAATTGAACGATCATTTCATTCGTGCATCGGTTATGCAAATTGATTTCGCATAAATGATTTATCGTTCATGTAAAATTTGCTAAATGAAGTTTCTATATCATCTTTTCACATAGTACAAACAACTTTACTGGTTTTTGACATTTATTATTATATCATTACATGTAACAGAAATTAAAAATACCAGTCTAGTTAGAATAGTTATTTTGAGAAGTGTAATATATTCTCATTGGTTGTTAGATGTCACCAAAGGGAATTCCTTCAATATGAGACCAATCAGAAATTGCAATGCTTCCATTAATAAATGTTAGTTGGAAATCTTCAGCTAATTACGGAGAATGATCAAATATCACGTGTGGGTTTTTCCAAATTCAGTTTTCAGGTTTTCATTCAACAATTTAAAATTTTGAGAATCATGTGTAATAAGCAAAAAATAACTGGGTATAAATTTGATGTGTATACTGTAAATGTATATTTATTACAGTTCCTTTTTACTTCAAAGTATTTATTAAAACTTATTTTGAAGTTGTATTTTCATTTTTTTTTTAAATGGTTAAATGCAAATCAAAATAGGTTATGCAAATTGTTTTGCCATAACCTATTTTTAATTTGTGAAGGACTGTATTTTGAAATGAGGATGATGCAACTTAAAGTTAAATAATGGATAAAAAAAAACTTAAAGATAAATTGGATAAAAAAAAAGTTTCCTATTGGGCTGTTGATCAATTCAGAGTTCAATGGTGTTACTGTCTGGGACACTTCAGCCAATTCCATCCATGTTTTGACATTGATCCTTATTAGTTAATTCAATCAATACATTTTTTATAAGATCTTTCCACATGGTTTCATGGATCTTCATGTTTACTTTGATATGAAAACTAAAGGAATATTCCATATTGATAACAAATCATGATTAAAAACAAACTGACAAAAACGAGTAAAAATTTTTATTACATTTAACAATGGAATGTTTCTTTATGAATCACAAATCAGTAAAATATCCACCAGAAATTTCATCCTTTAAAACACAACTGAATTAAAGTCCCCCAGATGGGAATTTGGTCACATTTGGTGACCTGGTAACCTGGCGACTGGTAGTGTCGAGCCCTGCTGTAAATAAACAGTGTTTGTGAAACCCATGATATCGAACCAAACGTGATGACAATGTCAGTTTCAATCCTACAAATGTAAACAGAATGCAAAAGTATAGATCATGGCTGTTTTATACTCTGTGATTTAATGTACCGGTAATTTCAGGATAGTTTTTAAAAAAAAACTTGTAACATTCCGGTGACTGAAATCGTTTTAGATTGAGCATGTGTTTGTTTGATATGTAATCATGATACTATAAGTATTTGTTTTTGTGGGGACACATTTCTGAATGCCATGTGTGGCAGCTGTTACAATTTGAATACAAAATGGAAATTGGTTTTAACATAAAATACAGGAACCGTAAGTATTAGTAAGTAATAACTTTTTCATTGATTGCATTACTAAATTAAGTAGTGTAAACATTAGTTGTTAAATGTGCTACATCACTACAGGCCTGGAAATAATTATTTATCCTCTTGACAGTCGTCTAACATTATTCAATTTGTGCTGGACATACATGTATAGAAAATGTTCTTGTCAAACCATTCAATAAATGCAATTTTACATATATAGTGATTTTTATTATTCAATTTAGACCAATTTGTGCTAGTTCATTTTTTGGACTAAATGTTGTCCTATGTCAATTTTACATAGAGGTTTTGATTTAAATAAAAGTCAAAACATGAGTGTTGGACAAAAATAACAAGACAGAATAAACTGAATGACTGCTGAATCATCGAAAATGACAAATTTGTATCAGTCTGCGGGGCTATTTGAAAGTGGGGGTGGCACTGTAATGTAGGTGGCCGAAGGGCAACAACGTTCCTGCAGGAATCACCTCATACTTTGAAAATTCTCTGGATTTCAGCCACTTTATTTTGTCACAAGTTTGAAAACATGTTATTCATCAAAAAAAAAAATTAATGATTTTTTTATTAGTTGTCTCCTATAAAAAGGGGTGGGGAGGGTGGTCATCCCCATATACAGCATCTGGTCTGTGACTGAACTGTGCATACACCATAGCCATTTCTTGCTAGTTTACACAATTTGGTAAGACGATAATATTCTCTCTCTAATATCTATAGCTAGTGATTAATGCAAACTAATCATAATTGAATCTGGGGTTAGAAAATCCAGACCTTAGTCTTTGTCTACAAATTTTATCAATTCCCCCCCCCCCCCCCCCCATTATAATTATACATCTCAATCTACTTTTCTCCCTCTATTTAAGTATTCAATTTTTTAATCCTACTTTGTTGCCCCTTATTTAAAAATCATAGATTCAATCCTGATAGTTTCATCAATAACGTCATTTCAATGTAACAACAATTGAGACGGGAAAATAGGGTTGGAGCTAAATTATTCGAGGTGTCAAAATACCACAGAATGATGGCTTCTTTCAATTCTTCATAAACTTACTCGACTTGAACTTTTTTCGGAGATCCGCATGGACACCCTTTACAAAACTTGCAAGACGTTTATGTTCTTCTTTATCTGATGTTTGATCGGACTCTAGGTCCGACATAATCATTAAATGTGCAATACCATTCGCATATCATTCACTTGACAGTAAGTTCTATTTTCCGGATTCTCGAATCAGCTGAGCGGAAGGACGAACAGACTCGAACCGGGGTTTTATTAAATTCCGAAATGTATTGAAACGAAGCAAAGTCAACGATCGATACAATCAAACGACTTTTATCAAAATTTCCACAGATTTTCCTAATAATAATTTAAATTAACCTTTTTGTTTTAGAATATCATTTTTTTAAATAGTTTTTATTTAGGGTCATTTATTGTAGATTTTAAAAAAAAGCCACGAGAATCAGGGCCGGTGAGGCTGATTAAATATAGGGGAGGGGGGGGGCGGTTAGACTAAATAGGGGCGCCATCAACGAATAAATGTTAATTTTGAAAAAAAGGGCGCCGCAGATTATTCGTGGGCAATAATTGTAAAACAGGAAATAAAAATTTGTGATCAAAGGGGAGAGGACAGGAACCCTACACAAATCGTTGGATCCGCCTATGATTTTAATATTCAAGATTAATTTTTGTGTTCAAACCTAGGGAAACCTATATAATATTTGATACACACACGCTCTCTCTCTCTCTCTCTCTCTCTCTCTCTCTCTCACACACACACGCACACACATATTCATAGACGCGCGTTTTCACACACACATTCACACCATACACAACACATACACACACACACTTAAAATATTTAATTAATATTGTTGACGTTTAATAAATGTTTGATACATATATTTTATTTATTACATGAATTCATATATAAAGTAAATGTGTAGAAAAACAACTAAAAATAGTTTAAAATTACTTGACGATATGCGACATACAGTGCTATAAAACATTATAACCTCAGTCGAGTCACTTTATTTGTTTTGTATGTGCTTCTTGGTCTAATAAGTAAATAAATAAATATGATATTTTTAGGCCCTTTATATAATTATACAGTCATTCAAGGAAAAGTGTTGCTATTAAATGACAAATTGTGACGAAATGAAGACTACTGGTCAATTAGCTAATCAAATACTGTTGTTATTAATAACTGCCAATAAAAATTGTGTTTCAAGATATTTATATTTCAGGGTATTTATATTTCAAACCTTTCCTAGGTTTAAATACAATATTAAACTCTTAAATAACAATACATTTGTATGTATCCATCTGTTCAGAAGTTAATGCTTTCACTGACGTGTCAGATATATTATCATTAAAATTGCATTATATGCGCATTATTTAGCAAAATTTAGTTTGAAACTTAAGATACATTATCTAAAATCGGACTGTTCAAATTTAAATCCTATAATAGTTTCACACATCAAGTATTAACAACATGCATTATGATGATGATGATGATGATATTAATAATATTATTAATAATAATGATAATAATAATAATAACGATATGAATGATGCATGCCCTGTTCACACAACTCCTATTTTGTTAAATATAGATTCGCCACGACCAAATTCAATAATTAGAAGAAGAAAATGGAAAATTTATCATCGTATTTAAAAAAAGAAGAAGATTTTTGACTACCCGATACATACAAAGTATGGATTATAAACAAACTTGCTATTATGTCACAAATACCATATGTTTGAACTTTCACCTCAGTATAACCACTGTATGAAGTTTGATGATGCCCTGAATTCCACATAATTATACATTACACATGCACACGCACAAAACGCACAAATGTTAGAAAAGTAAAATTTATGAATAAAATAACCAGCAATTAACCCATATTGGTGCAATAGGACGTGAATACCGAATTAAAATGGGCACCTTAAAACGATGGCCTGGAGCATTGATGCTAACTTACATCAAATAAATAAATAAATAAATAGATGAATGGATGAATGGATGGATGGATGGATGGATGGATGGATGGATGGATAAATGAATGAATGAATAAATAAGTAAGTAAGTAAATAAATAATAAATAAAGTTACCAAAGGAGGATGCGATTTAAATATATTGTTTCATATCAGGTAAATTAAAGATCAAAATATACAGTGGCGGATCCAGAAAATCCATTATGTGGGGTGGAGAAAAATACAAAATAATAAATACATTTTTAAAAATCATAATAATTAACTTTTTTAAATAGCAAAATTTAGAGAGGGCCCCGCCTTAGATCCGCCACTGATATACGTAACCCAATAAGAAAATATTAAACAAACATTATTTTGAGAGTTTTATGCACTATTTCACATTTATAAAAAGTGGGACGGGATATAACTCAGTCGATAAAGCGTTCGCCTAAGGTGCTTTGATCAAGGAATCAAACCCCCTAAGTGAACTCATTCTCATAATTGGGTTTTCACGTCCCACCCAGTGCTCAAAGGCTATGGTATGTGCAGTCTTGTCTATGGGAATGTGCCTTTAAATGATACTTTACTGTAATGGAAAAATGTAGCGGATTTAATATGAAAACTATCAAGATTACCAAATATTTGATATCCACTATCCGATGATTAATATATCAGTATGTTCTAGTGGTGTGGTTAAACTCACCACCACCACTCCACCAAAAAAAAAAAAAAAAAAAAAAGAACAAATAAAAATAAAAAATAAAATTCTCACACTTTACCATTTTATTTTAATTTACTTATTATTTATATATTTTTCTTTTTAATAAAACAAATATAGATATATACTTGAAACAGCATACATAATCTTTTATCATATCACAGAGGGGTTGATGTGATTAGTTACACAGCGATTGCCTTTCTTTGTCATTGTTTCCCCATGCGAATAATACCATTTACATTCAGGAAATACTCTGAGACTCGAACTCCGATCAGATCCTAGCTACAGCCCCCAAACAATTTTATTAAATATAACAAGCCGTAATTGAAACCAACGTTAACTGTAATTCAGCATGCCTGATTTTATTTTCATAAAATATTTGCTAAAAATAGCTTCTGTATCTCTTTATTCATCATTATTCTCATTGTTTGTTATTTTCTGTTTACACAGCAGGTGCTTGTGACGTCAGTGCTTGTCCCTTTAACTACTTAGAACAACAATGTTTATCCGCCAAATATCGTGTAGAGCTACAGCAAGACACTGACATTGACATGCATTTTACGAGTTAAAAAATACTTTTAAAATATATCCATAATGGATATATCATTATATATTAAAGATCAGACGCGACAAATATCGCATGTACATATGTTGGTTCCCAGCTTGGCGGATTGATATATTTTTATTTACGACGGTGATCCGCCTGCTGTGTGTTGTCTTTGAGAGAGATATTTGGTGATAAGTGTTACTTATTTAGTGTGGCATTGTTGATAAAAGGTAAGAATTTTACAGACATTCTTAGAATTTCAAACTTTAATTGAAATTTAATTCTGCAAGTATTTATATTTTTTTAGCATTTTTTTTCTTTCGCGCCGAGTTCACTGTTGTTAACGGCAATCGCGGTCTCGTTTCATCGATAAACAATTTGCATAGCAAATGAGCCGTCTGCCCTGAACCTCGGACCATTACTTGAAATATACACGTTGTCCGGTTATGTCATGCATTTTGAAAACAACTACTAAAATTCATTACTACACTTCATGTCAATAAATAACAAATAATTTTGATTCATGCTTCATCGTAAGACAAAGGCAATATAACAAGATTGTTGATTTTGTATGGCAGCCATTGCAGCTTTTTATTCGTAAACAAAATTAATGTATGGACTAGCGATAATTATGGACATTTCTCCACATTGTGACAGTTCAGTATGTGTTACATATTCATTGATTTTTGAGACATGACACTGTAATAGAATTTATTGCATAGCTTTAAAGCTGATTGATGTATATTGGAGGAGGGTAGGGTGGGGGTGGGAGGAGTATGCAATAACACATATATACCGTCACACAATAATGGTTCGATGATTTATTTTTAAAATACTGTTTATAAAACACCAATAGATAACATGGCATTCTTTGATACTTTATTGAAAACCCATCATGTGTGGTTACTAAAATTGTTTAAACATCTAGGAAAGATCCATAATTTTAAAAGGGTGGGGGGGGTTTCCACCAAGATTTCTTTTTAGTAGGGGAGAGTGTTTTTCCAGCGTTAAACACAACATACTGTGACATAAGCCTATATGTTATACATTTTCAAAAAGGGTAAGAACCCTTTGAAAACTCCTTGATATGCCACTCTTTATATCAGCTGTAGGCCTTGGATGGGATAGAATTGAGTATTTTTAATAATAATATATAGTTCAAACTAATTTTTCAACCCAATGAAATATTATGGTGTGTATGTGCCATAAGCATCCAGTTGGGTATACCCGTATTGATCGACTCCCAAATATGTACTTACATACATGATGTACACGATGTATACACTTTTATGATGTTATTGTTTGTGCTACAGTAGATATCAAACTAAATGTTCTGAAACAGTTTAAAATGTGACTGTATTTAAGATTTCCTAGATAGGTTGGTTATTTCCCAGCGTGTTTAAAAAACCCATTGTTAATCCACATAAAAAAATCAGTAGTCCTTTATCTTTAATTGGAACCATATGATTCAGATGTAGTCATGACCAATCCTGAGAAGACAGGTTGATGTTTTAGAAAAGGATTGGTTGTTTTACAATACCACAGCACATAGTTTATTCAGTGGTGATTAGGTGTCAGACATATGTTTTTGCTATTCATAGCTTCTGAGGAAACCTATTGCCATCATATAGGCTACTCTTTCTGATTAACAGCAAGGGTTCTTTTATGTGTACTTTCCTACAGACAGAACATCACATACCACAGCCTTTGATAAACCATTGTAAGTACAAGAGATGTATACCTACTCATTGAGCCTTGCACAGGATTAAAGCCAGTATAAAGATTAAAATTCCTATGCTGTCACAGAGATTTGAACCCAGTAACTACCAATCATGAGTCTTACAGGGTAAACATTATACCACCAGTGCCTGTCTGCTGTTCATGATACACATACATCTACATTTATATGTTTATGTATATGTTGGTTATTAAATATTTTGTTATTGTTTATTAATGTACTTTGATAATAAAGGAAATTAAATTTTTAATAAAAATATGATTTTATGAAAAATATATCTACTGAACCAAGGATTTATGTAAGCGTCATTTAAATTTTACTTTATACTGGTGATTTCTACTCATATATGGCAAGTGTCAATTATTTTCTAATCATGCATTAACAGGCCCATATGAATGACTTGGGAGTGGGGGCAGGGGGGTGTTACTGACAGATTGGGTGCAAACTTTATATATCAGATTTTTGTTACAATGGGAAACATTAAGGTGTGAAAAAAAAAGACGACACAAGTAGGGGGGCATATACCCTCTCCCATGCACCACTTCCGGTTTCTACGGGCCTGATTACCATCCAAACTTGTTAGTAACAAACAACTGTTGTCTCTACTACATTTTAATTTTATGTATGTGTTAATTTGAATAAAACAGTGATATTGGCAGCTTAAAAAAGTTAAAGTAAAATTGTGATTTATATTTAATTACAGATCAACATTAATATATTGCAAATGTAAAATGCATTATACATGCATACAATTTACAAGGGGCAATGCAAAACAGTCATGAAGATATGTAGTAAAATATATATATATATATATATATAAATATTGTGCTGTGTTGGACTTGTTGCTGGTAGGTACTGGGATCAAATCTTACTCAAGGCATGGGATCTTTAATCATGATACTGGTGAGTGGGATATAGCTCAAACTGGTCAGTCGTCGAATCGATCTTTCTCAATGGACCCTGTGGGATGGTGCATATAAAAGACCCCTTGCTGCTTATCGGAAAGAGTAGCTTATGTGGTGGCAGTGGGTTTCCTCTAAATACATATGTCAGAATGACCATATGATTGATGTCCAATAGCAGATGATAAGATAAAAAGATACGTTAAAAAATCAACAAAAAAGTAAAGTTTGTTTTATTTAACGACGCCTCTAGAGCACATTGATCCATAGACAGGACAGCCTTTGATAAACCAGTTGTGGATCACTGGCTGGAACGGAAAATAGCCCAAACTGCAAAAAAAATAAAAAATAAATCAACCACTTCAGTATAAGGCTCTAGAAGTGCTGGGGTGTCGTTCCTTTCCTTTGTCTCACTGTATCATTGTAAGACTCTCTGGAGGTGCTGGGGTGTGGTTAATCAAAATCCTTTCCTTTGTCTCACTGTATCATTGTAAGGCTCTCTGGAGGTGCTGGGGTGTGGTTAAACAAACAATCCTTTCCTTTGTCTCACTGTATCATTGTAAGACGCTGGAGGTGCTGGGGTGTGGTTAATCAAAATCCTTTCCTTTGTCTCACTGTATCATTGTAAGGCTCTCAGGAGGTGTAGGGGTGTGGTTAATGAAACAACCCTTTCCTTTGTCTCACTGTATCATTGTAAGGCTCTCTGGGGGTGTGGTTAATGATACAACCCTTTCCTTTGTCTCACTGTATCATTGTAAGGCTCTCTGGGGGTGTAGGGGTGTGGTTAATCAAACAGTCCTTCCCTCTGTCTCACTGTATCATTGTAAGACTCTGGAGGTTCAGGAAATAGCTCAGAGGTAAGCCATTTAAGGAGTGATGGGTTGTTGGATTGATCCACTTTCTCATTTAAAACAGTGCTCAATAACTGGATATACATATACTGTCTATCTGTGTAAAGGTACTAGTACATATAAAAAGACATCATGGTGCTAATCAGAAAGAGTAGCCTATGTGGCTGTAGCATGATTTCTTTGAAGACCGTGTGTTACAAATAACCTGAGTTTGACATCTAATGGAATGTTAATAATGCTTACAATGTAAACTTGTGTAAGAAAATCTTCAGTTTTGTTTATGACTTATTTAATGAGCACTGCTAAATATGAATTATGTATATCAGATAATCCTACATGTGTATATGTTTATCTGTATGGTTTATACTGGTGATATTTACCAGCAAACTTCAAAGAGTTAACATTGGTATGAAATGACATGACACATGTGCAACCACAGTATTTTGTTTCATGTTATATAGATGAAATCAACAGATAAATATGTTTGCTATACAGCATTTAATATGCACATAATGTCATAAGATCACAACAAGCTTTTTAACATATCATTAAATTGTTGTGAATATAAAAGCATATATATATATATATACATTTTGAGGCTTCATATTTTTGATGGCTGACAAAATTAAATAAGTTTATGTTTACTTTTGCATGTACATTTGTGTATATCAATTATGATTGGAACATTGTACAAAAAGTATTCTGTTCAGTATTGAAAAAAATTGGTTGTTTAACAATGCCCTAGCACAATGTTCTTTATTTGGCGGCTATTACGTATCAGACATATTGTGTTTTGCAACTCTTAGTCTTTAGGGGAAACCCACTGCTTCCACATAGGCTACTCTTTCATGTTAACAGCAAGGGCTATTTAATATGCGCGATCCCACAGACAGGGTAACACATGCCAGTTATTAACTGAACATCTTAAAATATGTTTTCTCACATTCATATCAAAATCTGCTGTTCTTGGTTGTTTTGAACCATAACCTATTTTTTAGTAACATGACCAGTTGACATCTTTTCTTTACTTGATTGCTTGTGTTGAGGGTTTCATTTAACCAATTCTGAAAATTAGCAGTCTGTTTATCTGCAAATAATAAGCTTATGCCTTTGGTGCTGTACATTACACATATACATGTGCGTGCATATCATCTCACATTTGTTTTGAAACCCCACCACTCAGAATCATGTAGGCTCATTATTAAAATGTGTCTTTTAAAAACCAGGTTGTTGTGTCTTTTAAAAACCAGGTTGTTTTAACCTATGACATTTCTGTTTGTAGCAGACATAATAATGTGACCAGTTGCTATTTGTTTATTTGTTAAAACTCACATCAGCGCTGGTCTTCCTGTGTTGAGCTTGGTTACTCTTGTCATGACTAAACACCCACTGTGTGTGTATTTGCTGTCTGTCTTTCCCAATCCACTTTTAAGAGCTGCCGGGCTTTGCTTGGTGCTAGTTTTGTTGGGCAGTTCTGTGTTTACTTTGAGGAAATTTGTATTAAGATTTCCATTTATATGATTGGCACATGTGTTTGCTGATTGTTATTTTTGTTTACCAATGGCGAGATTGGAAATGCCAGATGTGGATGCTTTTATTGGACGACTTTATCTAATGAAGCCTTGCACGGTGTTTGTCAGCAGAGTGCTTTGTGGCCAGGCCAGATCTTTCATGGAGCCTTTTCATATTTGCATGTTTGTTGTAAATATCACCACATACAGCAAACTCCACCAGGGATAAGCTGCTTAATTGATGTTTATTCTACCGATTCTTTCATTACTTTGCCTGGCTGTGTTGTTTGGGTGCAAGGAAAACAGCCCTTGTATCACCCCTGTCCAACCAGTCATCTCACAAAGGATTGTTTGCAGAGCTGTTGCTATGGCAACCATCTTTTAAAGCTGAATCTGGAAAGATGTGATACTGGTCAACAAAATAAAAGTTTTGGTAACGATTTTTCAGTCTGTGAAGTTCTTATTCTTGCCTAGTCCAATACGAATGACAACTTAATACTTTGATGAAAATTATTAAAACAATGACATATATATTTATCTATTATATAAATATTTATCTGATTAATACAAACTTATTGCTAACTTGAAATAGTATCCTGTGGCAGAAATGGGTTTCCTTTGAAGACCATATGTTTAAAATACTGTATGTTTGAACCTAATAGCTGCTAATTCACATACTTTTCTGAGAAAATTATCTCTTAATTTAAAAATCT
The DNA here is from genome assembly GCA_032355785.1 of Symmetromphalus regularis. Taxonomy (NCBI): domain Eukaryota; kingdom Metazoa; phylum Mollusca; class Gastropoda; order Neomphalida; family Neomphalidae; genus Symmetromphalus; species Symmetromphalus regularis. The sequence continues at coordinate 3,052 of JAULBS010072045.1, read as the reverse complement.
CTTTATCTTGAAGAAATCCTTTAAACCTTGATTTTATTATTTGTAATATAATGGAGAACGTTTGGAATTTTATATTTTATTTAATAGATCTACAGAGGAAGTGCTTAGGCATATGAAGTCTAATTAATAAAAGATTTTAACAATTTAGCAGATTTTATTTAGAAATTATCATTATAAAATCTGCAAAGATTTGAATGTGATTATACCATTTATCTGGCATTGTCCACATACATGTAATTGAGCCATACATGAAGAACTTAATATATTGTTGCCACTGTTGGCAAACTTTGGCATTATAATATATTTATTATGTACAGCAAAGGAATTCTTTCATCTATTTTTCATTTGTGAAAATAATCATTATTTATCTTGTCTTCTTATCAATTTCAAAGACTGCTCAAATTTCAAAAATGTTTTCGTCATAGTGTAGAAGTTGAAGTATTCATTCAAGCAATTCATTATTGAGTATTATTTTCTATCACTGGGAAGGTCTTGTAAATTATTGAGAGGGCTCTCTGATGAATATTTAAGTATTGAGTGACATTTTGTGAACATTTGATATGCAAGTAGATAATTACTTATATGTAGGCATGGGAATCAAGATAGGCTTTGAAAACATGTTAAAGAGTACAGTTTTCATAGCACTGTTTTTCTTAGAAAGAAAATGGATGCTCATAGTTTATTTTGAAGTAAGTCGATAAAAGCTTGCTGTAAGTTACAGTGGACAATTTTGGGTTTAAACAAGTTAAAAGTTTATGAGGATGTCACCATCCAAGTGAAACCAGATAAAAATCTGTATGATATAAAGTTTTGAGACTCCTGTATGATTTTTGTATATTGGTCTCACAGACCCGCCAAACATTAAGAGCCTCAATTTTATCACCCATGTTACTAAACCCCAAAATTACCATTTCCACCATTTTTCAAGTTGGGTGTCATTTTTTATTCCCAAATTTAGAGAAAAAATTCTGTATCTGAACATAAAACCAAGTCAAATATCAGAAATAAAACCCAGCACTGGGATATATATTTATATTAAAATGTGATCCTTTGACATGGTCCTGCCTAAATGTTTATGAGTAGTGGCTATAACATACCAAAGGGAGCAGAAAAGTAATTTAAGACTTGTAAGTGTTGTTGTTTTGAACCAAGTAAAAGAAAACTGTTATACTTGTAAGTTAGTTCCCTTGAAAACCATCATTACTCCCTTCCCCTCCCAATATTTAAAGTATGTTGATTTGATTGCATGTCCATAAGGTCATGAGACAGGAGTCAAAAGTGTGTTGTTTGAGGAAAATGGGAATTATTTCCTTATGTCCTTTGGATCACAGCAAGGACACAATGCTCATCAAATGTAATAGTTCTTTATGGGGCATGATTGCAAATGCTGTGGTGTCATAAAATTTGTTAACTATGTAGGTGAGGTGGCATGGGGTGTTCGTTAAGAATCAGACCATGACAAAATAGACAAAATGATTTGTGTTTGTTTTAATTGTCTTTTCTATTACTTGTCAAGGATGAAATAAGTTTGATTGGACATTTTAAAATTCTGTTCTTTTATTTTCCTTGTTATGAGGGGACCAAATTGTTTGGCTTCTGGTTTGCCTGCTAAACTTGAACCACATGTAACTCTAAACCTCAATTAAATCTTCCACTTGGTTAAACTAGATGTAACTCAGTACTACTTTGTTGTCTGTGTGTAGCAAAGATATTGATGATTGTAATACATGAATAGTCTGTTTACCAGGTAGACAAACAGCTAGGTGGTCATATGACAGCGGGTAGACACAGTTCTTTAAATAGATAGTTAATCTAGTCATTGGGTCATTGTATGCATTTGAATCATGCTTTTCAGTTCCAAAATCAAAGACATAATTACAGCACAAAATATAAAAATTTCAAATTTGACCATGACTCAGAAATATTCGATTTTAAATTGGACAGACTTATTTTCAGAAGAATTGTTCACCTTCAGTAGAGTAATAAAACATTTATTATACATTCTAGTGGCAGATCTAAATTATATATAGTGTTATGTATTTAAAACACGTTTAGAATTGAACTGTGACTTTGATCAAATAGTAATGTATCTTCAATTTCAAACAAACTTTTGTAAAATAACAAACATAAAAATGTCTAGATTATTCATGAAAAATTAGTTTTTTTCCATCATGCTTATTGAAATAACTTAATCAAAGAAAGAGGAACAGAAATGATAAAATTTACATGTAATTTTTTATTTCTTAAAAAAATCGTGGTTTTTGACATAATTTACTTCCATTACATACATTGAATGTCTACTCTTAATAAGTTCAAAATCAATATATGATGTATTTCTATTTAATTACAATTTATGAAAAAATAAACCCTAAATAAATGTTACAAATTGTCAGACATGAGATCATATCTAACTTACAATCCTTCATTTCTTAAAAAACCCAGTAATAACAACAATAACAACAACAAAATCCTATGATTGTGTTGTGAAGGTGAAAGAAGAGAACAAATTCATAGCACCTTGTATGAATATAAATGCACTGAAGTTAAAAATAAATCTCCTTTCATGTTTGATAAAAAGAAATTATTTATGGCATTTAATAATAGTTCCCACTTAACTTTTTTTTGGTATTTAATTAATTTAAAACTGATTAGGTACATGTATCTAAGCCACGTGGATATATACATAAAACTGCTGATTGTGATTGTACAAATCTGATACAAGATCTGTAAAATAACTCAGTCTGTGTATGCTATTTGTTAATTTTACTCAGGCTGTCTTCTCCCAAAATATTGTGGCATTATAATGTACCTATATGAGAAATAAGAGAACAGTTTAATGAAAAAGATGGGAAATTTCAACCTTGAACAAAAGTTTTCGAGTTTCAAACAAAATATATATTAATACATATCAAAATAATCAACATGTATTCTTAAGTTTCAGATTTGTTAAAATGTTGTTGTACACCTCTGCTTGGAAAGAAGTTTGTTTTATTTAACGACGCCTCTAGAGCACATTGATTTTTAATCTTATCAGCGGCTATTGGACGTCAAT
>JAULBS010072034.1:0-21287 GCA_032355785.1 Symmetromphalus regularis | reverse complement strand
TGCTGTCCTGTCTGTGGGACGGTGCATATAAAAGACCCCTTGCTGCTTATCGGAAAGAGTAGCCTATGTGGCAGCAGTGGGTTTCCTCTAAATACGTATGTCAAAATAACCATATGATTGACGTCCAATAGCTGATGATAAGATAAAAATCACTGTGCTCTAGAGGCATCTTTAAATAAAACAAACTTTACTTTACTCAGTATCGGCTCCAGTCCAGAGAGAGAGTGCTCCACAAGTATCAGTGGGTAGGTGTACACTACTTACATCGATCAGTCATCCACATCTTGTGTATCAGAGGCTGTGATATGTGCTGCGCAGTCTGTGGAATAGTGCATATAAAAGATAACTTGCTGCTTATTGATGAGAGTAGCCACAGTATGGTGGCAGTAGGTTTCGTCTTTCTTATTAGCACTAACCTCTGTCCTTGGTGCCTATGCCCAGACCATGTTGAAAATGGTCCTTTTTCTGATCTGTCTTGGGCAGACAGCAAAGGAAGCTGAATTGTATGTCCAAAACAATTTGCTTGAACCTTAATTGGACATACATGTACATGTAAGCATGAAAATAGGAACGACCAACCAACCAAAATACATTCGTTAAAATCATGCACTATATTCGTCTTTATGAAGGTTTTTATCAGTTAATTATCTAATTTAGTCCGTGAACAAACTAAAATAAATTGTTATTTGCTATGATCCAGTGTGATACCGTAATCACATGAAAACTACGAAACCTGTTAATGGGTCTAAATGTCTGTAGGCAAACCCTTTTTCATGCAAATTACTCGCTGAACTTGTTTGCAATCTTTATGTCATGCTAATAAAAGATTTAGGATTCGGCATCAAAGGATTGTACTAAATGCATCACTAGATATCGGGTGATTAAAGCAATATGCTACCATAACATTGTGTACATGTGTAGGTTAGTGTTACAGTGCAGGTTGTTCTTGAAAGTGTAGCTGTGTTTTAATTTTATAACTTTATTCAATGTAACACTCTGCTTGGTTTGTTTTTTAGCTGCATATTTTTGTCGTCCATCCATCTGCAGTAATAGATTAGAGCATGCAAGTATACTGTTCAAAATAAGTTTGGGATATTTGAATTCAGATATGAATAACTATGAAATGAAGCCTACGTTTCTAGGCAATTATAACATCTTCATTTTTCTATTGCTGTCACCTTTAGCTCAGTAGTAGGGTATCTAAGAGGATCTGGCTGACAACCCATCAAAGGACCTCATTACTTGTCAGATATGGGAAAGTGAATATAAAAGATACCTTGCTGCCAACAACAGGTTTCTTCTGTAAACCATGAGTTACTAATACTGTATATTTGAAAAACATACCCTCCTTCCCTTTAGTCGTCAGATATGAGAAAGTTCATATAAAAGACATCTTGCTGCTAACAAAAAGAAAACCTTGTGTTGTGACAGCAGGTTTCTTTTGTAAACCACAAGTTACTAATACAGTATATTTGAGAAACATACCCTCATTCCCTTTAGTCGTCAGATATGAGAAAGTGAATATAAAAGATACCTTGCTGCTAACAAAAAGAGCAGCCTATGTGGTAGCAGCAGGTTACTAATACTGTGTATGAGAAATATATATTCGTTTCCTTTATTTGTAAGATATGGGAAAGTGAATATAAAAGACATCTTGCTGCTAATAAAAAAAGAGCAGCTAATGGTGGCAGCAGGTTTCTTCTGAAAACCTTGGGTTACTAATAACATACATTTGAGAAATATACATTCCTTTCATTTCTGTCTATTTGACTCTGAATGTTAGACCGTCTGTCTATTTGACTCTGAATGTTAGACCGTCTGTCTATTTGACTCTGAATGTTAGACCGCCTGTTATTGCTGAGAATGTTTGAACACATACATGTAGGACGTTTGATCCAATTTACTCAAGATATAACCCTGTTAAACCTTTTGACCGTACTAATGGTTCATCAAGACCCTAGAGGATGCTTATTAAATCTATAGAAGAAGACTTGTCATGTGAAGTGATGAACCTTATAGTATTAGTCAGAAACCTTGAAATGTCAGTTTCTGCCTTATGTAGAACATAGTGGATCATGTATTAATGTTATTTGTGCTGGGGTGGGGGTTGTTAAACAAACAAACAAGTATTACTGTTATTGTCCTAGTTTCAGGTAAACAATTGAAGTGTTTTCACGAAAGTCCACAATTGATGAGTGTTTTCACAAAACTTGCCAAGTCCACAAGTGAAGTTTACACCAAACTTGCTAAGTCCACAGTTGAAGAAACTGCTTAGTCCATAACTGATGAGTGTATTCAGAAAACTTGCTAAATCAACAGTTAAAAGTTTTTACAGAATGTGAAGTCCACAAGTGAAGACTGTTTTCACAAAACTCATTAAATCCATAATTTGCATAAATGAAAATAACAACATAAATTTTGAGGACTTAATTATATTTATTAAAAGAATAATGGTTTTTATTTTATTTTTAATTTTTTTTTAAATTAATGTTATTATTATTGGTTTTTTTTAAACACATGAATTGAAGGAATGTGTTAACTTTTCACCTCAAGTTCTGATTGTAGTCATCAATAATACAAACATGGAATTCCTGTAATTTTTACACGTAACTCTAGCCTGCATATGTTGTACACTCTAAAGTCCATTACCTGAACCATTGTCTGCTAATACTGTAGTGGCAGAAACATGGTAAAGCATGATGTATTGGCAGTTAATGAGGTTCCACAAAAGCATAACACTTAATCTTATGAGCTGAGAGTTAGCATTCACATAATCCTTACAGTTACTTTTCAGACCATTTGTTTGAATAGGGCAGTGAGATGTAGGTCGAATGATGTCTCTGAAAAAAGTTCAATATGAAAAAAGAGTGTTTTTAAAAATATTTATTACCCCATTTGGCACTCATAACTGGCAATTATTTTTCATAATTTCTCAGTGAGAATTATTATGCATTGGTTTAACAAGGCATTTCATTGGGTCTCTCTGGCCGTTATGACCAACAAACTTGACTACTAAATATGACTTCATTATAATTTTGTAAAAGTGCAAATGACGTCATGGGGAAAGCGTTTCTCTAAACTGTTGTGCAATTGGAAAGTTTAAAGAATAGAACGATTAAAATTGTTTGGGGTAATAAATAGAATATTAAACTCGTTACCATTTATTATCAAATTTATGTGCCTTGTGAAATAATTTTCAATTTTCACTTGCTAAAGCTCGTGAACAAGAAAAATTATTTCACTCGGGACATAAATTTGATAATAAATGGCAACTCATTTAATTCCTCTATTTAATGACGCCACTGGAGCACTGATTTATTTATCACTGGCTGTCGGATGGCAGCAAGGGATCTTTTTTATGCACTTTCCCACAGACAGGATGGCACATACCATGGCCTTTGATGTACCTGTTACTGTGTACTAGTTGGTTTTGTTTGTTTTGTTTAATGACAGCACTAGAGCACATTAATTTATTAATCATCAGCTATATAATGATGTCAAACATTTCTAAAATTTTGACACACATGTAGTCAAGTGTGAGCCAGCCTTGGATGGATTTTGAACCACACACTTCAGCTTGGGAGTCTGATGTCTTCGGGGTACTGGTTCAAAACCCAAACAGAGAATGAGTGAACCAAAGGAGAAGTACTTTCCCAATACACAATCAGTCTTTAAGTATGTACTTAAAGGTAGGATAATGTGGAAAAGCCAAAAAGTATAATATGTGTAGATGAATGACATAAATAAAATTTGAACTGAGTAACTATTATCATATTTAAAATCTGTCCATAATGTAAAGTTTGTTTTATTTTATGATGCCTCTAGAGCACATTGATTTTTATTGGCTACTCTTTTCGATAAGCAGCAAGAGATCTTTTATATGCACTTTCCCACAGACAGGACAGCACATACTATGGCTTTTGATGAACCAGTTGTGGACCACTTGTTGAAATGGAAAATAGAGCAAACTGCAAATGGGTCCACTGAGAAGGATCGATCCGATGACCGACCGGTTCACAGGTGCACACTACTGTTTGAGCGACATCCCGATTCTCTGTTAGTAGAAGAAAGTCGTGTTTTAGCTCAGCTGACAGAGCATTCCTCTGAGATGATCTAATCCTAGGATCCATCCTACTTTAGTCTGTGCTCAAACTGTGGATTCATTCTCTGACAGTTGTTTTATTTCCTCCATCCCATCTACTGCCCTATGACTGGTATGGCAGAGGCTGTAGTATGTGCATTACTATGTGTTGGAAAGTGCTTTTAACAGATCTCTAGCTGCTTGTGAAAAAATGCATCAGACTTGACAAATATTTGACATCCAATAGCCAATGATTAATAAATCAATGTGCTAATTTGTTTGTATAACATGTTGAATAAGGGTTATTAACAGGCAGTATCAGTGCCTAACAGTAAATCAAACACTCAGTTTATATGGTAAATTTTCATTTCTCCAAATTGTGGTTTCATCTAGTTATGTGAAAGCACTCTTCAACTCTCTAGGACTGGGTTGTAGCTCAAGCAGTAGCGTGTCTGCCTGTGAACCAGTCGGTCACGGATCGATCCTTCTCAGTAGACCCATTTGCAGGTTGGGCTATTTTCTGCTCCAACCAGTGGTCCATAGCTGCTTCATCAAAGGCCATGGTATATGTTGTCCTGTCTGTGTGAATGTGCATATTAAAAACCTCTTGTTGCTTATCAGAAAGAGTAGCCTATGTGGCAGCAGCGGGTTTCCTCTAAAGGAATATTTCAGAATGACCATATGTTTGACGTCCAATAGCCGATGATAAGATAAAAATCAGTGTGCTCTAGAGGCATCGTTAAATAAAACAAACTTTACTTTTATTCTTCAACTCTCTAAAACACTATACTAAAATCTTCCCACAAACAATACAATTAGAATTAGACGATGTATTGATTAGTTTAGTGAAGTGGGACTGCTCCTGACATGTGTTTTAACTGATTATAGGAGATATATAGCTCTGTTCCATTGCATGTGTTAATGTTTAATGAACCCAAATCCTTTGCATCATCATTACGCACATATCCGAGATCTGACACACTGTATGTGTAACGAACAGTGCAGGTCGATTCCCACAGCTGACACCATTAAAACTCATGTCACTTTATCACAATACATCAAACCATTAAACCAGTTCAGATATAAAGAGATTAGCATCTTCCATTTAATCTTTAGAAAACAAAAATTAATAAATAACAGGTACAATATGAAACTGATTTATAAAGGATTAGTGGAGTATCCAACTGCAGAGGCGAAAATCTGTTGGGTTTATCTCGAATTAAGATTTATAGCGTGGAGTCTGATTTTCAGAATGCATTAAACAATATTTGTCATATTGTTATTACATAAGTGGGACAAAAACTTAAAACATTCCAGCTTAAGTGGGAATAAGTAGAACTTTTGTCCCACTAATCCCTAAAACATTACCAGCCCTGATAATGCAGTGGTTAGACTGGTGGGACTCGTGGCTAGTAGGTACTGTGATCAAATCTCAGTTGATGTAATTAAAAAAAACATTTTTTTCTTATGACAGGTATCTATATACAACTGTAAAATTAAAATGAATGTACTTCATTTCTCATCCCAAACAGTATCCTATCTTTGGTATATTGAAAAGGCGGTGGCATGTGCTGTCCTGTCTGTGGGGAAAAAAAGATTTGTTTTAACAACACCCCAGCACATTTTTTATTCAGTTGCTATTAGGTGTCAGACATATGCTGTTTGCTATTCATGGTCTTTATAGGAAACCTGCTACAGCCACACAGGCTACTCTTTCTGATTAGCAGCAAGGGATCTTTTTATATGCGCTTCCCATAGACAGGATAGCACATACCAGTGTAAGTGGCTTACACCTAACCTTTGAGCTTTGTGGAGCACCAACTCTGTATTGGAGCTGGTAACAGTGGTATTGAGATTAAAAAATCCCATGCATTGACCCATGCCTTGACAGAGATTTGATCCCAGTAACTTCCAGTCATGAGTAGGAAAGCTTAACCACAGCACCACCAGAGCCAGTCTGCCAGTCACGTGATTTTGCAGGTCAGAGTTGAAGGTGCACCATCAAATCAATCCGAAGTGAATGAAACCTCAGCTATGACTGGTAGATTTTTGAGGCAGTTGAGATTTTGTAAATACTATGGCATATACCCAGTAATTTCAGTATCTTTTTTTAGCAGAATAATTATTACATCAATGACACTTGGTACTTGTTGATATTTGGGGTGGTAAAAAAAATGCTAGTGACATTTTGTGCGAACCTGAGTATGTCTAATGAAAACACTAAGTCATTAAAATGCTATGTGACAGTATATTTTCTTTGAGTCATAGTTAATGCCAGGTGTCACACTGTATGTCTGTACACTGGTCCAGTGGTTTGAAACATTGCTTTTATTACTTTTATTGAGAAATGTTACTAAGGTCGTCAGTGGGATTTGATTTGGTCCATTGATACCTGAAAGTGCATATTGTAAAAGATCCCCGACTGCTTTTGGAAAAATTTAGTAGGTTTCATTTGATGATTAATAAATCAATGTGTTCTTATGGTGTCATTTAAGAATTGAACTTGATAATGTTTGAGATTCATGGAAGTATGAACTGCAAAACCACTTTACACACTGTGTGGTGATTCCTTTCTTGACATACCGTAATTCATAAAGTAGTTTCGGTTATACTCCAAAATAGTGCAAAACTGAGGTTCATGCATCTATGAATGTGTTTTTTTTAAGTCACATGATGTCATTTGACCCAATCCAAGTATTTATAACAAATGTTTATTTACAAAATGGAATTATTAATATTTAGCAGCTTTATTAACATATCATGTTTACAGTTTGTTAATGACCCCATCCTAATCCAGTGGGAATTGGATGATGGTAGGGTTGAGAAGTTAACACAGTGTTTATCTGACCTGCGGTCACATGCAGTGTACAAATGACATACACATTATAAAATAATGAACGGAATCCAGCAGGGATTATAATGCACTTTGTGTGTTAAATGGATCAATCATAATAGACCATTACAGCTGATCCAGACTTTGTAATGCAACTACATGTACATTGTCATTTGATCAAAACTCATCAGGTAATTGCACATCACAGGAACAAAGCACTCTTCATAAAGCAAATAGCATTGACCCTCATTCCATGTTACCTGTGTTAAAACGTACATACATGTATCTTACTCATATTTTCTAATATGGTAATGCTATTTTTAAAATGTTTGATAACAGTCTTATATTGCGTTTTTTCGATGATAAATTAGAAACACTGGTTAAATTTAAACTTGTATTACATTTTCATGGAATGGGCCCACTGATAAACAAACAGATGATGTACAGTCGTACATTTTCGTCGAATGGGCCCACTGATAAACAAACAGATGATGTACACTCATACATTTTCATGGAATGGGCCCACTGATAAACAAACAGATGATGTACACTCGTACATTTTCATGGAATGGGCCCACTGATAAACAAACAGATGATGTACACTCGTACATTTTCAGGAATGGGCCCACTGATAAACAAACAGATAATGTACACTCGTACATTTTCATGGAATGGGCCCACTGATAAACAAACAGATGATGTACATTTGTACATTTTCATGAAATGGGCCCATTGATGAGCAAATAGATAAATTACTTTTTCTTTTAATGGGCTCATTGATGAACATATTGATGATGACCATTTTCATGGAATGGGCCCATTGATGAACACTTGTACAAAACAAGTATAAAAATAATAAAAAGGAAATAGATTTCTTTAAAAATAAAAGTAAAGTTTGTTTTATTTAACGACGCCTCTAGAACACATTGATTTTGATCTTATCATCAGCCATTGGACATCAAACATATGATCATTCTGACATTTTTCTTTAGAAGAAACACAAGCTATGCAGCAAGGGGTCTTTTATATACACTTTCCCACAGACAGGACAGCACATACCACGGCCTTTGATGAAACAGTTGTAGACCTCTGGTAAGAACGGAAAACCGCCCAAACTGTAAATGGGTCTACAGAGAAGAATCGATCTAATGACCGACTGCTTCACAGGTGGACTTGCTACCACTTGAGCTACATCCCACATCTAGGTTTCTTTTACTTCAGCCAGCATTTTTACACACAAAATTAGCTACAAATAATAACAGTAAGTTCAATAAGTGCAAATGAAAGCAATAAGCATAAAAGAGAAACAATATAAGTTTTCATCTGATTACGATGAACACTGCCAGGCCCACAGGGAACGAATGGCAATTCATTAAAACATGTGGCAATGTAACGGAGGATTATCACATATTATTACACTACATAATTAATACCAGACCACACAGTAATGGCCTCTTGTGGAGCTCCAGTGAGCTGGGAAGAACTCTAGCATCATCCAGGCATCAATAATTCACAATTTGTCATCTCATACACGACCCACCAGTCGTTATTGTTCACGCACAAATCGTAAAGTTGAATAAAAATATTTCTAATTCATTCATACTCTTTTGATCCTAGGCTCAAATCCATTTTTATGGAGTAGATGAAAAAAATTACTGAGTTTCCGAAAGATGACTTTATTGAGGAGAGTGGTGCACTAAGGCCATAACCTGCACCAAGTAATTCGCAGGTTCATGAAATTTTCAACAGCAATATATAGATTTTGAAGTATTAAGAAAACGGCACAGATCTTCATTGAACCAGTGCTTATGAGAGCAATAATGTGCTCCAGGAATAATCTACTCTGGGTAGAATGTAATTACAGGTGGAAACAGAAACAGCAGGTTATTGGGTAAAGCTGGAATAGAAATTTCTTCTTATAACAAAAGTTCTGGAGGAATTCTGAATCAAGCATAACCTCATATCCACTTGCAACATGGCGCTACGAGCCTAGATCTGTTAGCACCCAAATGTCTATGTTAGCCCCCTTCACCTCCCGCCCCACCCCTTGATTCCGTCGTACCTGTCATATATGGACTAAGAATTGTAACACATAGTTTTTCTTAGTCTGATGTCATATAGAATTTTAAAAAAACTATTCATCAAATTTGATGATGAAAAATGTGTTATAATCTAATCTGTAATATGTATATAAATGTATGTCAAAACTGTCTATAACCACCACTCGGAGACAAATTAAAAGAGGTTCTGAGGAGGGGAGAGGGGTAGGGTTTAGATGGCAAATTTTTTTTGGTTTCCCGATAAAGGTTATGTTAAAAAAGATTTGTTTGATTATAATTAAAAAATTTAAATGGTGCAGTTAAAAAAAAAAAAAAACATTGTGAAAAAAATACATTAAATAGGAACTATTTTTAAAGGTGGGTGAACACACATTGTTATGTGCACAAATTTATGTCCCGAGTTTTACATTTGACACAGAATGGATAATTTGTAAACTGAAATTAAAATAGAAAATACTATTGGCAAAGTAATAATGTAGTAATACATGTATAAGCAGGCAACAGCTGCTGTTTGATCACACCAACAACGTTCCAGTAGTATTTAGTACCATTGTGAGGTTTTAATATTTAAAATATGTTTACATAGGCCTTTATTCCGGTGCTAACTTTACATAGTCATTAAAACTGATACAGTATTTCTTCTCATTATGAGAGGGTATTGGCCTAATTGTAGAGCATCTATCCAACATAAAACGGTCTCAGGATTAATATATGTACATGTATATAACAGCACCCCAGGAAATTGTTTAATCAATAGTTAATAGGTACATTGTATTTCGCAGTGTCAACATACAGTATTTCACAGTGTCAACATTCAGTATTTCACAGTGTCAACATTCAGTATTTCGCAGTGTCAACATTCAGTATTTCACAGTGTCAACATACAGTATTTCAGTGTCAACATACAGTATTTCACAGTCAACATTCAGTATTTCACAGTCAACATTCAGTATTTCACAGTGTCAACATTCAGTATTTCACAGTGTCAACATACAGTATTTTACAGTGTCAACATTCAGTATTTCACATTGTCAACATACAGTATTTCATTGTGTCAGCATACAGTATTTCACAGTGTAAAGGTATAGTATTTCACAATGTCAACATACAGTATTTCACAGATTCAACATACAGTATTTCAGTGTCAACATACAGTATTTCTCAGTGTCAACATACAGTATTTCACAGTGTAAAGATGCAGTATTTCACAATGTCAACATACAGTATTTCATAGTGTAAAGATGCAGTATTTCACAATGTCAACATACAGTATTTCACAATATCAACATACAGTATTTCACATTGTAAAGATACAGTATTTCACAATGTCAACATACAGTATTTCACAGTGTAAAGATATAGTATTTCACAATGTCAACATACAATATTTCTCTGTGTCAGCATACAGTATTTCAGATTTTAAAATATTACATGACATTGTACCAGTATATTATGGCATAGCAAGATCTGTTGGGATCCAGACACAAAATGAATTTAATATTCAATTAGGACATTACATAGGAAATTGATAACTTGATATTTAATGTAAATTAATGGTGCAGTATGAGTATTTAAATAAATGATGTCTTTCTGCACACACCTGTTCATTAGATTTGTGATTACATTATATAGCTGCAGTCAGTTGTACAGATAGTATTACATGTTTAATTACCTCACGCAGAAACATATTAATCAGGCTCATTCCATCTTATTACACACAGATCAGCCAGTGTGTGCATGAACTGAAGGAAAGAATTGTTTGTTTAATGCCACCGAGCACATTGTTTATTCAGCGGTTATTAGCTGTCAAAAATATGATGTTTTGAGACTCTTTTATAAGCATTTGTCCCCAGACAGGATAGCACATACAGTCTTTGATAAACCAATTGTGGACCACTGGTCGGTGTAAATGGCTTATGCCTACTTATTGAGCCTTTGCGGAGCACTCACCCTGGGTTGGAGCTGTAATCAAGATTGAAAATTCCATGCCTTGAATGAGATTTGATCCCAATACCTACCAGCCATGAGACCGACGGCTTAGCCACTGGTACAACAGAGAGTTAGAGTCAAGTTTGTTACTACAAAGGAAAATGTTTTTCACTTTTATTGAAAGTAGTTTAAAGATCATTCTTCGGCAGACTTGAGACATTTCTTGGCAACTTGACACTTTTTAAAAATACGAAATATATCAAAAACCATGATTACATATGCTAGGATTCATCTGCTAAAGTATTCAAGTATTTAATCAGTATTGGATGTTCTGATAGGAGTAAAGCACAGTATGCATACATGTAGATTGTCCTCATATAGTATCGAAATAGTACCGGTAGTATTAGATGAAATAATCAATTGTACATAAACAAACTGTTGTATATATTTCAATGTCTAAAACATACTGTAATTTTATGCTTCAAAGTAAATGAAAAGTATTGTGTTTTCTTTCTTTTATTTAACAGAGCCTGTAGTTATCATAACATTCATTGTGAGTGATCCTCTTTAAATGTTAAATACTGTACCTGACAACCTTGGGGAATATTGCACTACCATCAATATAAAGCATTTATTATTATATTATGCAAAACAAAATGATTAACAATGTGCTATGTTGTCATTAAATAAACATTCGATTCCTATCTCTTTAACAGATGTAACACTAACCACTCTTCCATAATTACCTCATTATAAAATATCATCAATTGAAAAATATACATAGTATTGTTACATGTGCAGCTGTATTTGCCACAATATAAATGTTAATAGAAGCAAACAAATATTTAATGCTGTATGTGTAATATACCACATGTTATGAATGCTCTGTCGGAAAGCGCCGTTGTTACGCAAACATTAGCGCTGTCGAGACGGAGATGTCACTTGAAGAACACTCGAGTGGAGGCCATTCACGAGTCTAGATAAATCTGTAGTCTTGTTGAATTCTGTTAGACAGATTTTAATGCTATAGTAAATAGTTCGGTGGCGTCACACCATTCATAAGTGTTTTCAAAATGCACATTAAATATCGTGAATAGTCTGTCTAATGTTTCAGAGCTTTTCATCGGGTCATTTTCCATCCATTTGATGAAAATGTGCGTGCAGTATTGTGTTTAGTTATGTGTGCTGATCTTTCTATACACGCCCATAACATGCTGGTTGATAGTCGAGTGAACAGGGCAGTCAATGGCATGTCTGTATTCAATAAGAACAACTTGTTTAAATACATCGTGTTTGTTGATATTCACTAACTGTTCTGCTTAAAGTTTATATTGCTATGATTCAATAGAGGTTATTCAGTCGTTTCTGTATCAGTTGTCTACCCTTGTCATCCATGTTGTAGATACACCCAATCCTTATGGAAACTTGCCAATTTTATATACATGTACTCACCAAAAAAGAAAGTATGTATGCTGAAATATTTTTGTTTCATGGAGTGGTCATAGTATTGGTCCATTGACAGAAAACTAGTGATATTACTGCACACACACACTTCCTCCTAAATGGTATGGTTATCGAATTCCAGAATGTCTGTCATGAATGTTGTATGGTTTACGAAATAAATGCCTATTGATTACATGAATATTTTCTTTTTTAGTTGAGTATATATGTGTTTGCAAAATATTCTTAAATAGTTTTTACTATCTGTATACTGTGATCAGGGCAGATCCAAGGACTCATTGTCGGGTGGGTAAATACACTCTTACTAGAGGGGTACAATACATGTAAATGTTCAACAATAATTTATAATAATCTTTCTTTAAAAAAAATGGAATATTGCCACTTTCGGTTTGTTATGATGGCCCTCTGGATGATTTATTATTGTGAAATGGTCTTGAATATCAAATTTATAGAAAAAAATGTAAAAGAAAGATCACTAAATTTGTGAAAAAAATGATGTAAACGTATAGTTAATTCCAGTATGATATCCAAAGTGTAATATGGCATGCCCGTAAGCAGGGGGGATGCGACGGGTGCGCACGCACACCCCTAAATCTGTCGAGGTCCGTAAATGCAAATGCTAATTTACTAGAATAACATTAAAAACAAAAATAAAACATTCGGGCTTTCACAAACGCACCCCTCTAAAGAAAATCCTGCTTACGGGCCTATATGGTCTACATGTATGTGAATATCATCATCTGAATTTGTGAAAACAATGATGTAAAGATGTAGTTAATTCCGGTATGATATCCAAAGTGTGATCTACATGTATGTGAATATCATCATCTGAATTTGTGAAAACAATGATGTAAAGATGTAGTTAATTCCATTACAACATCCAAAGAGATGTAACATGGGCTGTGAATATCATCATCAGAATGCAAAAACAGATTATTTGTTTTGGTGTACAAACCTACATATAATTTGGATAGGGTTAGAGTCAATTTTTTATTTTTTATTTTTTTTTAATTTTTGGGGGTGTTGGGGTATATTTTTTTTTCTGCAGTTTATTAGTGCATACATGTAGTCATGTACACATTGCAGTTGTGCACTCTGATTTTACAGCAATCTGCTCTATTAACATTTTCTAAAAAATAAATTTTAAATATAATTATATTTTCCAGCATTCAATCATGTTTATGTCATATGTTGGTTTTTAATTTAAAAAAATTAAAATAAAATACTTTAAAAAAAAGAAAAATTCATAATTTTAGGCTGGCTCATTTAAATGCATTCAGGATTATACTTGTTGGTTTTTTTAACAGATAAAAATAACTAACAAGGTTTGAATAGATAATTATTATAAAATTTTTTGATATGTAATAAATATAGTTGCTTCCTTGAGACTCATAATATTAGTGATGGTGCATTTTGTCTAATTTGTTGCCGCTGTGCTAAGCAGATTTAAGTAATGACAGACTTGTCACACGTCCTGTGGTTTCTGCTTCAATTGACACGTCTGATTTCAGTACTCACACTCATAACCATAGTGATGAGTTATCAGTGACATGATTAAAGTTGGGCATTTTTTTACATTTATTTTGTATTTTGCAAAAAAGAAAAGCCAATCAATTTTTTTTTTAAATATAACAACCTTTTATAAAAGATTATGACAAAATCTTATTATTTTGAAGCTTCCTTAGAAAAGGAAGAAATTAAAGAAGATTCTAGCTAGATAATTTAAGACCGAGTTATTTACTTTGGTTTAAAAGAAAGGTTTGTTTATTCACCAGCTGTTACTATTAGGTGTCAGACTTGTGGTGTTTTGCAAATCATGACCTTTAGATTAAACCCTCTACTGCCACATAGACTACTCTTTCCCTTTAGCAGAAAATTATCTTTTTTATCTGCTTTCTCACAGATAGGAGAGCAGGTACCACAGCCTTTGATAAACCAATTAGGTCCAGTGGTCAGTTCAAGTGGTGTCCTTGCAGAGCACTTACTCTGGGTTGGACCGAGAATTGAGATTTAAAATGCCATGCCTTGACTGAGATTTGACCACAGTACCTACCAGGCATGAGTCCTATAGCTTAACCACTGTACCATCAGAGCTGGTGCTCTGGTTTAAAGGATGTGTTCTAACACCTCTTGAAAATAAAACAAACTAAACTTTACTTTCTAACACCTCTTGTAAATAAAGCAAACTAAACTTTACTTTCTAACACATCTTGTAAATAAAACAAACTAAACTTTACTTTCTAACACCTCTTGTAAATAAAACAAACTAAACTTTACTTTCTAACACCTCTTGTACATAAAACAAACTAAACTTTACTTTCTAATACCTCTTGTAAATAAAACAAACTAAACTTTACTTTCTAACACCTCTTGTAAATAAACAAACTAAACTTTACTTTCTAACTCTTGTAAATAAAGCAAACTAAACTTTACTTTCTAACACCTCTTGTACATAAAACAAACTAAACTTTACTTTCTAACACATCTTGTGACAGAAAGCTGTTCCAGATGACTTAAATATTGGTAAAATACTACATGTTCATTGTACTTGTATATAAAACATAAACACACAGCTTTTTCCATGTTTCTTTCATTTTACTAAAACTTCTACTATTAAGGGGCATTATTTTCTCAGATAAATAAAGGTTACAAAATTTTATTTTATTATTTATTTATTTATTATTATTATTGTTGAATTTGACAAATGCTGACATATGATAAATATAACTTGCTCTGGAAGATATGGAAGCATGCCACATTGGTTATTCTTTTTGATTGGCAGCACTCAAGATCTTTTATATGTGCTTTGACACAAACATTATACAGCTGCATGACGTGGTCTTTGGTTTGGAGCACTTGGGTTAAACAAAGTAGAATGACTGAGACTGTGACTCAATTATAAACTGTTTAATTACATTTACACACACAAACAAGTCCCATTCGATCGGAATCATTGATTGTTAACAGGAAGCCTGGTTCCTCGTACTGACCACTGGTCAACTTTTGACATTCTCAGACTGTTAACGAGTAAAAATGTCATATGGTCAATATTGATCACATAATGAAGACATAGAGGTTTAATAATGCATTCAGCTTCTGCTATTGACCAGTTTATCAATATATTTCCTAAATATATTCTCTGGAAATTGATCATTTTTAATAAATTGCTGTAAAACTCTTTAAAATATATTTTATCCATGCTGGAATCTTTGGTCAGACTATAACATAAAACCAGTCTTTTGGGTTAATGTTTGTTTGATTGAAGAATGGTAAAGTTGTTTAACGACCCCTCCAGCACAAAAATTAAATATTGGCTTTTGGGAGTATATAATTGGAAAAAAAGGAATAGTGGCTTCATTAGGGAAGGATGGACAGACAGACAGACTCTTAGATTGTCAGATTTGTAATTATAACATAGATAGATTATTATAACAAACAGAGAAGGAAAGGCATGTTTGTTTAATGATACCCCAGCATTTTGTTTATACAGCCCCTGTTAAGTAGGCATCCAACATATTGTGTTTGTCTCATGGTCTGCAGAGGAAACCTGCTACTGCAACATAGACTGCTCTTTCTGATCAGCAGCAAGGATTGTTTTATATGCTCTTTCTCACAGATAGGACAGCACATACAATTAACTTGGCATCACCAGTTATGGACCACTGGCTGGAACAAAATATAGACAAAATATAGCCTAAGTGATGTAATAACCAGGCATATCTCAGCTGAATGCTCTCCCTCTTGAACTTCATCCCACCAGCAAACAGAAAAAAAGAGAGTAAAGTTTGTTTTATTTAACGACGTCTCTAGAGCACATTAATTTTTATCTTATCGGCTATTGAACGTCAAGCATATGGTCATTTATTATATTTTTATTTTTTAATGTTTAGTGGGGTATGTGTGTTGTCATTGATTAATATATTAGTATTAATTGATGGTTTTCCAGTAATTAATACAGCTGGGTTTTACCTGTGTTCGTGTGAACAGGTCTTAACTGCGGGTCTCAGTGAACATGTGCAGAACGGACTGCAGTGATGAAAATAATCACCAGAGCACACCAGGATATTCGGACTTTCATGCACCATTAGATGGCAAAGTGGACAGTACAGGCTATCACTGCCCAGCATCCATCGATAGCTGGTGGACAATACAAGCCATTACTGCAGTGAATTCCCTGTCACAATGCAATGCAGTGATCACGGATTAGGAAATTATTCCCGTCGTTTGTCATTTCTCCGCATTGTCACCTGCCCTTATACGTGTCACAAAGAAAGCCGAGCTGGCCATTGGTAATTAATTGGTCCAACCCTACAATTCACATCCAACAATACAAGATTGATTTGTGCCTAGCTTTCTCATAACCATTCCATTCTGCAATTTAAAACCATGTTCGGATATTGGCACTCATCATATGTATTTCCCTGAAAATTTCAAACTCACAGCTTAAAGTTTTCTCATGCCATTCCATTTTGCAGTTTAAAACCATGTTCTCATGTTGGCAGTCATAATCATATCATATGTATTTCCCTGAGAATTTCTAACTTACAGCATAAAGATTTCTCATGCCATTCCATTTTGCAGTTTAAAACCATGTTCTCATGTTGGCAGTCATAATCGTATCATATGTGTTTGCCTGAGAATTTCTTACAGCATAAAGATTTCTCATGCCATTCCATTTTGCAGTTTAAAACCACGTTCTCATGTTGGCACTCATATAAGTGTTTGTCTGGCCATTTCTTTCTCACAGCATAAAAATTTCTCATACCATTACATATTGTAATATAAAATTATTTTTCCATATTGGTACTCAGATGTGTTTGCCAAACAATTTCTTTCCATGTATGCAGGGACTTGTGCTTGACTGGCAGTTACTTTCTGTACATGCTGACACTCATATCTGCATGCCTGACAGTTACTTTCTGTGCATGCTGGCACTCATATGTGCTTGCCTGGCAGTTACTTTCTGTGAATGCTGGCACTCATATATGCTTGCCTGGCAGTTACTTTCTACATATGCTGGCACTCATATGTGCTCTCCTGGCAGTTACTTTATATGCATGCTGGCACTCATGTGTGCTTGCCTGGGATGTACTTTCTGTGTATGCTGGCACTCATATGTGCTTGCCTGGCAATTACTTTCTGTGCATGCTGGCACTCATATGTGCTTGCCTGGCAGTTACTTTCTGTGCATGCTGGCACTCATATGTGCTGACACACATAGGTTTCTTTTTTCTGATTAGCAGCAAGGTAGTCTTTTAAATGCATATATACATACCATATCTTTCAATATACCATAATGTGAAAGGTTGTGAAAGGTAAAAAAATATATAGGGTTGATTGAAAATATCTGACTTTGTATTACTTACATACATGTATGTTCTGAATGGCCTTTAGAAGTAGTGACAGTTGTAAATGTTGCAACTGTTTAAAACTACTGATATCAGTGTAAACCAGAGACGATAATGCAACTATGCTCTGTGTGTAACAAGTGCATGCATTGTCCTCGCTGACATACTGCTAAATTATTGCCTTTAATAATACCGTCTCATTTACCATTCCATCATTATGTTCCCCGACAGCACCACAATCAGTGTGCAGTGCATGCGCAGACACACAATTAATTCTCCTGCATGGCTTTAATGATGACAGCATCAGCCCATAGGTTTGTCATTTGTCTCAAGTCTGTGTCAGCTTGCTACAGAATAACTGATAGGGAATGGGAAAAAAAATGGTATCATTGTTAAGGTTACAGTTCACATGTTTGGTCATTTGTATGCACATGTTCAGTCATTTGTGTGCCCGTTTGGTCATTTGTGTGCACATGTTTGGTCATTTGTGTGGACATTTGGTCATTTGTGTGCACGTTTGGTCATTTGTGTGCACGTTTGGTCATTTGTGTGCACAAATATTTAAGTAGTATGCATTTATAAAAATGTTTTTTAACTTAAAGGGAGAAACTGGATGTGGATCTATGGTGGGAGTTTTGTTTTGGCTAAGGTGAGGTGGATCATAAAACAGATCCGTCTTGATTGCCACATTGGTTTGTTTAAATTCTCAATCCAGCTTGTTGATCTATGAGTTGTATTATTATCAAAGAGTGGTATATACTGCCTAATAAGTGTAAAAGAGCAAAATAAAAGACCTATTGCTGCTGCGTAAAAATAATAGCTTATGAGGCAACATAACCTCTTCTTCGACTTAGACCATGCATTACACATACCGAATATTTGAAATTTAATGGCCACTATCAGCTATGAGTATAACATCTTAAACAATACGTCACCAATGCTGGTCATTGGTAACAGAACCATTTACTGGCACTATTTTCAAAAGCCGTTTCTCTTGTATTTCCAAGTAGGTCTTGAATACTAATCTAAATAAAACAAGTTACCAGCGTTAATGTTTCCTTTAACTGGTCTATTTTATAGCATTTCTATAATTTATAATAGTCCAACATTTAAAAAAAACTTCTATCTTAGATAGTACATTTCTCTCTAATCGGCAAATAAATTCTGAAAATAATTGTAAAATGTTTTTACCCTGGTTTCTCCATCTAGATTACAGTGTTTTGTTCTCAGCTATATTTAAACACTGACAGATAAAGAATCAATCACTATTTTCTTATACCATTAGGATTATTAATGCCTCAAAACACATGCTAAATAATGATGTAGCTACCGTAAATCATAACACCAGTCATAGAGTTCATGTGTTTAATGACAGGGATACAGTAAAAAAAAAAAAAAAATTTTTTATTATTATTGCTTTTAACATTTTAAAAACCAATATGTTTTTTTTTTTGAGTATAATTAAAATAGGGCAGATAATTATTGTATCTACATGTATCACATCACAAGAAGTGGTGCATTGAAATCAAATAGTATTAAACTTAAATATAAGTGCCAAATTTAAATCACATTATTTCTTTCTTTCTCAACCTTTTGCACCATGTACAGAACATAACTTTTCTTATATTTTATTGTTGCTATAGTAAAAAAGGCAATTAAAAAGAGAAAAATAGCTAATAATTCCTAATAATTATTTTTGCCTCATAAAATATTTAATATTCAATATATATTTTTCATAATTTGTATAAAAATTAGGAAATGGATTGATTGTTTATTCTGTGGCTGTTAGATGTCAGACATATGGTATTTTGCGACTCATGGTCTTTAGACAAACCTTCTACTGCCACATACATGTAAACTACTTATTTATCAGCAAGTAATTTTTTATATGCACTTTCCCACAGACAGGATAGCACATACCATTGCCTTTGATATGCCAGTTGTGGACAAATCATCGGTTATTGGACGTCAATCATATGGTCATTCTGTTATATGTATTTAGAAGAAACCCTCTGCCGCCACATAGGCTACTCTTTCCAATAAGCAGCAAGGGGTCTTTTATATGCACCGTCCCACAGACAGGACAGCACATATCACGGCCTTTGAAGATCCAATTGTGAACCACTGGTTGGAACGGAAAATAGCCCAAACTGCAAATGGATCAACTGAGAAGGATCGATCCTACGACCGACCGGCTAACACGTTACCGTTTGAGCTACATCCCGCTCCTACAAATTGAATCATAAATGTATTAGTACATGTAACAATTTGAAGGAGATGTAGCTAAATGTACTCATGAGTAAGATTATGAAAATGTTGAATCATTTCCCCAAAAAGTGTAAATAATTACAAAATGTTTGAGTGCACATACAGTGATATTTACTTTATGATTGTTTGATCAAAGAGATAGTTGTTGACAATTTCTTTGTTCTACCTTAGTTCATCACTGTGTAACTATTTGCAGAATGTAGATGTTTTAAACACCACAAATTATAGTGGGGGAACAAATATTCGTAGTTGGGAAACAAATTATAGTGGGGAAACAATATTCGTTCCATTAGGGGAAGAAATATTCGTCGAATATTTGTTCGTGGCGGATTTGAAGTGGTTTATCAAAAGCTGTGGTATGTGTTGTCCTGTCTGCGCATATAAATGCGATGAGTCCTTTGTTTTATTTATGCTATCATTGTTTTAACTGTATAATGTGTTTGTTTTATTACTTTTTATTGTTAGTCTCTCGTAATTCAGTAAAGAGTGGCTCGTTACAATTTTATTATTTTTATGATTATAATGTTATGTTGTACTGTTGTAATGAGGTGAGACTTTAATAAACTATCTTTTTGTCTGTCTGTCTGTCTGTCTGTCTGTCTTATAAAATATCAATTTCTACTAATGTGAAAGAGTAGTCTACGTGGTGGTAACAGGTTTATTTTGAATACTATGAATTTAAAACACCATATATCATATCTGACACCTAATAGTCGCTGAATAAACCGTCAACTAGGGTGTCGTTAAACAACGAATATCTTCCTTTCCCATTATTGCTGACGCTATATTGCCACAGTCTAGAGTGACCTCCCCATGATTTAACATAATACTGAAATACATGTGAGAGAAGATGTAGTTCCACTGTTGTATTTTTCTTCATCGATAAACTGCATTATATTCTGAATTGATGGAGTAGTAGAGACAGGGAAGTGGATGCAGTTTGTGTATATGTGCATTTTGTCAACATCGGATGCTGCATTCTTGCCATGACAGCCCCTGAAAGTGAGGTGACATTTGTGTAAAATGCACTGAAATGGGTGTGATTTGGCTTTTTA
Organism: Symmetromphalus regularis; assembly: GCA_032355785.1. Taxonomy (NCBI): domain Eukaryota; kingdom Metazoa; phylum Mollusca; class Gastropoda; order Neomphalida; family Neomphalidae; genus Symmetromphalus; species Symmetromphalus regularis. Next base: position 252 of record JAULBS010072034.1, on the reverse strand, counting down.
CCCAGGTGTGTTTGTTTACATCAAGATTGTAAACAAACAACGAAGTTGGTTGGTTGTATTTATTTTCATGCTTATATCCAATTAAGGTTCAAACACACTGTCCTGGGTACACAACTCAGCTTCCTGTGCTGTCTGTCCAGGACAGAGGTTAGTGTTAGTAGGAGAGTCGAAACCCGCTGCCGCCACACTAATGCGGCTACTCTTATCGATAAACAGCAAGGGATCTTTTATATGCACTATCCCACAGACAGA
>JAULBS010072023.1:0-21288 GCA_032355785.1 Symmetromphalus regularis | reverse complement strand
CTATCTCAAGTACAGGAGAGTTGGTAAGTTTACAGTATTACACTAGATAACATTGATTTATTGTCATCAGCATACTATCTCAAGTACAGGAGAGTTGGTAAGTTTACAGTATTACACTAGATAACATTGATTTATTATCATCAGCATACTATCTCAAGTACAGGAGAGTTGGTAAGTTTACAGTATTACACTAGATAACATTGATTTATTGTCATCAGCATACTACCTCAAGTACAGGAGAGTTGGTAAGTTTACAGCATTACACTAGATAACATTGATTTATTGTCATCAACATACTACCTAAGTACAGGAAAGTTGGTAAGTTTACAGTATGAAAACATTGATTTATTATCAAGTATTGGATGTGAAACATTTGGTAATTCTGAAACACAGTCTTCAGAAGAAACTTACTTTATTTTTTCTATTAACAGTCAGGGATCTTTTATAAGCACCTTACCACAGAGAGGAAATCACATACCACAGCATTTAATAAACAAGTCAAGTATCCATTCTAATAAAACATTGTTGTAGCATAATATTTATTTGAATAATTAAAAACAATTACGTAGGTTTGGTAGGACATGTTTGTATAATTTATAAATATTGTTTGGCTCTCTACGAATTTTGGATACTGAAAATATATTTGACTGAAAACATAATTGAAATATTTAATTAAAACATTATGGTCAGCCCTTTTTCTAATTATTCAAGTGCCTAAGTTCAAGTGATGTTTTTAGACCTAATGCTAATATTTTGTAATATTTTTAAGGGAATGGTGAATGGCAGCGTGTGAGTGAGGAGAAAGCGACAGACTTTAGACATGAGATCACAGGACTGGAACCACAAGCTACGTATTATGTTGTAGTGGTTGGTGAGGATGATGCTGGTAACGTGGTGTCAAGCAAACAGTCATCAGTCAGCACACAACCAAAAGAGAAACCAGCTGCCAGTAGTAGTAAGTTCTCTAAAGTAATTATCAAAATTATACCCAACCATTTTTAGATTACTACATGTTTCATTCAGGTAGAATTGGAGAAATTTAACAAGCTGTTTATAAAATATAGCAAATCATCTGTTCTCAAGGAAGTTGATAGAATACATTGTAAAAATAATCTTTACTGCATCCTTCCCACCCCTACCCTCCCACTGGACATTTGTCTGTAAAGAACATTGATGGATTAAAAAGCAGAAAGCTGCTTTGTGTTCAGGACAGGCTAGGCTTTGCAGGTGTATTACGATTACCTAACAATACACAAACACAATTCATGATAATCTTTCATTTCAAACTAAAATCTTCCTTCTAACAGAGATATCTGAAACTGTCTATATGTTGTTAGTAAGTGGTAATATCCACTTTTTTGCTTTTTATTCCAGGAATTTTCATATGGGCTTCTTTGTTTATCTCCATTTTTAAGTGAAAAATGTGATTTGAAAAATATATATGTGGTAGAGTTTGCCTGAAATTGATGCTAGACATCTGGCATGGGGAGCTTCAAGATTATAGCTCTGAGGTAGAGAGTCTATCTGAGTTGCAATGTGGCAGATCGTAGTTGCAAAATATTTATTTATGTAAATTTTTTAATTATTATTTAGCACGTCTACTAGCTAAAACCGAAGACATTACATGTATTTCAACTCTTGTTAGTTTTATTGATATGTTTTGTCAACTGAAAATAGCAAATTTCAAATATGAATTTATACTAAATTTTCCAATGTCAGTAATATATGTGACTGCAGCAGCCAGAAAGGGGACAGATGAGGGGAAATGAATAGCCATTGGTCATAACATTACGATGTCCAAACATTTTGGCTAAGAGCTGTTTTATTTGAAAGATATCTTGATATTTGTGATGAAAACATATCATGATATAGAGGTTTATGATAGGATTTTGGGCAATTGTAATTTTGGCAAACTATCATTTCATCATTAAAATACAATAAACAGATGACAAATAACAGACTTGCTTTGCTTTTAATTTAATATTTCAAATATGTACATATTGATCACATTTTCTATAAAAAGGTGTCTAAACATGCATAAGACTGAAATTTCACATAACGTCAGTTTTCTGTAAATGATGTAATGACTCCTCTGTATCCCTTTTCACAGATACAGTCACATATTTTAATTTAATACATCATTAAAAAAAATAAGTTAAGAATGCAGTCATATATTTGTATTTTTGATATTTCTATCAGGTGTGGAGGAGAGCACAGGTTCAGGAAATGGAACAATGGAAGATTATGACTTTGATGATTATGATGATGTAACCGAACCTGAATTTACAGACAAACCAGCAAACACCACTGTCAGTATCCCGACTACAAGTACTTCTCAAGATGAATCTCAGTTAATGGAAGAAACAAAATCAACCCACAAAACTAATATCATATCAACATCTATACCTGTACTCATAACTTCATCATTATCCAGTCCAGTAACTCCAGTATCATCAACTCAAAGTACTACAGTGTGGTCTGAAAGTTTTAACAGTACTATTTCTCATTCAAATAATGTGACCACTAGTTCTTTTATGAAAGACAAGGACAAAGAAAGCATAGACACAGTAAAAATGAAGAAAGAGGAAATTCCAGACAAAACCTCCATTGATTATAATCAAACAGAAAAGTTAACAACATCTAAAATAACTGGTCAATCCAATCTAGATCTGGCGACCAGGAGTACAGTACAAACTTCAACTGTAAAAAAAGTGAAAACTACAGAAATGGTGGAAACGTCTTCTGTACGAGATACGACCAGTTTTCTAACAACGGATACCAGAGTACACATCGGAACTGATGCAGTTTTCACTTTGAAACCCAGAGATAAAGTTAATCACAGTAAGTGTGACATACTTTCTACAATTATCTGGACTTTCTTAGTGACATAATTATTGCAAGTTGGCATGTAGAAACAAATTAGTGTTATAAATCTAATTACTGTTCATGTTGTCTGGAAAACAGCATATACCAGAAAAATATGTAAAAAGCCATTAGTACTACATCATGTTATTAATGGATAGATTTTGCTTACACATGTCCCTAAAATAAAATATGAACCATTATGATACATTAATAAAAAAACCACCAAAAAGAACCCGAACAACAATAACAACAAATATGAACATGTGATAAATGTCATAACCAGGTGTAGAAAATTACCATTGCCCGACTCCTGTGTACAGTAGTATTCCGCGGTTGGGCAACGATTAAATACATAACATAACTTGCCCGTGGGCAAATAACGAGATTTTATTCATTTTTTTAAATACTTACCTTACACTTGGAAAAATGCTATAGATCACCTGCATGTACATGTATGTCTTAAAATTGTTTTAACAAGGAAGTGAATAACTCCTACTAAAAAAAAGAATGAATGTGATCAAGAGCATTTTAATTAGTACTGGTATGCAACCATTAGTAATAATAAGAGTTGTTGCCCTTATGAAGTTATTTTCGTCGTTTTTTACCGGCACATACAAATTTGGCCAAGAATTGTACAGTTCAGGGCAAGTAAATTTGTAGTTTTCATTGATAAAATAATTTTCTATCCCTGAAAACATTACCTTTTAAATAATATTAACATTAATTTTGTTAAATATCCAGTATTAGTTAACCTTGTATGTAACTGCTATTCAGGTGTCCTGCTAAAAGTGATTGTTAAGTGCAGGTTGCTTCAATATACAGGTTAAGATACATGAATGTGTTATTATGAAGGGACAGGTCTAAAGTGCTTATAATAGACAGATGCTTGGTAAATACAGTTGGTCATTACACCAGTTTTAACTATATACCCAACAGACCCACAAAACAGTTTATATGATGTCAAATAATAAATGATAGTCGTATCATATGTTGCAGATGGGTTATTGAATACTGTATATTCCCTATTTAATGCCCCCTCCCTGATTTACACCCCTCTGGCCATTTTGCAATACAAAAATTACTTACCCCAGCATTAATGCATGATTGTGCCAGAATATCCTAAGTATTCGTGTAGCACCCCTGGGGACTTTAAATAGGGAATATACGGTAATCTGTTTCAGACGTCATTTTGAGTGTCATATAAAAGGCTACTGTTTGATGGTTACTGTATGATGCATGTTATTTTGAGTGTCATATAAGAGACTACTGTTTGATGGTTACAGTATGTGTTATTTTGAGTGTCATATAAAAGACTACTGTTTGATGGTTACAGTATGATGTGTTATTTTGAGTGTCATATAAAAGACTACTGTTTGATGGTTACAGTATGATGCATGTTATTTTGAGTGTCATATAAAAGACTACTGTTTGATGGTTACAGTATGATGCATGTTATTTAATGCTAACATTAGTTGATAATGTTCATTCCAGGCATTTTCATCAGTATACTGTTAAAAACATTAGAGGTCAAGTATAATCAACACTTTAATTTAAATTTAGTAACTTCTATGAAAATGTCTTAATTGTAAAATGTTTTCTTTCTTACTCTACTATTGATGACTGATGCTCATTTATGTTTTTATAGGAAGTCCAGTACTAATAGGTGAACAGTCTGACACTGTTGTTGTGAACCACGGCGAGGCCCTGGATCTGACGTGTTCGGTGCAGGGATATCCCATTCCAAGTATTACCTGGCTCAGGCTTGACGTTCCCATAGTGTCTGGAGAAAATGTTGTGCTGATAAGTGATAGAGAAATCCCCGAATCACGTTTAATTGTGCTCAAGACAAATGAGGATAGCGCGGGACTTTATAAATGCATAGCAGAGAACTATTTAGGTTTAGTGGAGCAAGAGTTTTGGATTGTACTGAAAGAAGTTCCTTGTGCTGTTGTAGGAAGTGACTCGGTCACGTGGACGTTGTGTATGACATTACTGCTTTTCACTTTATTAACATCTTTAGTGCTTTAGCTTCTACACATTGCTTTATTTGAGCAAACCATCAACTCATGCATCTTCATCTCACTTTGGTGTGCTTCAGTATTTTCAACATTTTCACAAGCATACAAACCATCTGCATTGTTAACATCTATGATATAGCTTTTTTATATACTTTATTCCATGTTCACAAGCATAAAAACCATCTGCATTGTTAACATCTACGACATAGCTTTTTTATATACTTTGTTCCATGTTCACAAGCATACAAACCATCTGCATTGTTAACATCTACCATATAGCTTTTTTATATACTTTATTCCATGTTCCCTCTGTGCACTACCAGTTGGTGAGTTTGAAACTTTTGAAACATTAAAATGTGTACTCTGTGAACACTTGCAAAAATGGTCAAACACCACTGTATGAACATTTGCTAAGATGTGATAAATGCAAGTCATAAATTAAATATATAATTTTATAAAAACACTCAGAAACAAACAGTTTTATTATGAGAATTACAAATGATTAGTCTACATTTGATTTATAAAATTCAAAATTGGTAGTTTAATTTTAGTTATTTTTAAAGAAAAATGTCCTAATGTCCTCGTATGTCTTTTTTGATGGATAAATGTAACATTGTCGTAATGGATCTAGATGGGGCCCAAGTGCCCCCTCTCCCCTAACTAAATGTTGTGATTTAAAAAAATTATTATTATAATTTTTCTTATTTATCTTTATTATTATTTTTTGTAATGTTAAAGAATCAAAGGATTCTTTAGGCCCCCACTCCCCCAAACGGATTTTCTGGATCCACTACTTATTGTCTGTATAACATTATGTATGTTTAAGCATTTTGTTTTAAAATTTACACCACAGATTTTAGACTTTGTACAAATAATTCTAAATATTTAGTTGCTCAAAAATAAATGAACACTGATTAATTAAGATCACAATATTAGAGGTGCAGCTTACCATTAGACTTTTACAGAACATTGGAGCATATGTTCACGGTCATACAGTGATAATATTGTAAACAACACGACTAGCCACCTAGCAGTTACAGAACATTGGGGCATATGTTCACGGTCATACAGTGACAAGATTGTAAACAACACGACTAGCCACCTATAAGTTACAGAACATTGGGGCATATGTTCTCGGTCATACACTAGGTGGAAAGGGTTTTAAAACAATATCAAGTCCAAATTCTGGCTATTAGATTCACCTTTTCCAAAACATGCATCCTTCCAGAGAAAATCCTGTATACATGTATATACAGGCATTAAACAACCTACATGTACACTATTATAATATGCTAATTCATCTTGTACATAATGAGTTTTTAAGATGGACAAATGTTCGAAAATGACAAATTTGTGACGAGCTGTTTATTTCCAAGCCTGGCACAATGTCTGGTCATAGACCTGAATCTCATCCAATTAAACATCTGCCATAGGCCCAGGCAGTTTTCAAGATATTCAACTCAAAATACAAAGCCTGAATGGCATCTTGTTCATTTGAGAAAAATCCTCTTCAATGTATAACTTCAAGCAAGGCTTCTTAGACAAAAATAATTGCTTGGATTTTTCATATCCAAGAAACATTTAATTCAATATTTGCTAGAGCTGTGCAGTTTGACTAATTTTGTAAAATACATTCACATAAACTGGGAATGACATGTGAATATCAATACCTTCATCATTAACTGTATGTATGGTGCAATCCATACCACATTGCAATTCACACATTATGCACTCCTTTACTTCAATTGATCTTTAAGCAAATGAAGTCATATATTTTGACCAATATTCTAGTTGATTTTGTAATGACAAATTTACACAAAAAAATGTTATCATATGTGCCAAATATTTTTTCCATTTAATTTTTATGAATTAAAACAAGCTTTTAAATAGTGTTAATACTTTATTGGCCTAACTTGATCATTAACTTGTTTCAGTTTGTTCAAACTACTGAGGTTATGACTTGACATCAGTCACTGCCTAACTTGATCATTAACATGTTTCAGTTTGTTCAAACTGCTGAGGTTATGACTTGACATCAGTCACTGCCTAACTTGATCATTAACATGTTTCAGTTTGTTCAAACTACTGAGCTTATGACTTGACATCGATCACTGCCTAACTTGAGAATTAACTTGTTTCAGTTTGTTCAAACTGCTGAGCTTATGACTTGACATCGATCACTGCATGTCCCATCATGTTTATACTATTGAGAAAAGAAAGGAGCTTAACAACATTCCAGTGTATTGTTTATCCAGCAGCTATTCAGTGCCAAACGTCAGGTTTGTCACTCATGGTCTTCGGAAGAACCTCATACTGCCACATAGGCTACTCTTTCTAACTAGCAGAAAGGAATCTTTTATATGCGTTCTGACAGGACAAACCAGACTTTTTAAAACTAGTTGTGTGCCATAGATAGGAATGACAATTAGCCCCAATGGATGAGATAATCCATTGCACTTGATGCATTACCTCTTGAACTACCCCCTGCTCCCTTAATATTGTTTAAACAACAAACGAGCTTTGCTACATACCATTGCCAGTTGTGAATTGTGTTAAAACCAAACCATGTATGAATGTGGAAACATGTATTCACTTCCAATTTTGGGGAGCCGGATGCAGCTCAAACGGTAGTGTTCGCCTGTCAAGCTGTCGGTCGTCTGATCATTCCTTCTCATTGGACTAATTTGCAGTTTGGGCTATTTTCCATTTCAACCAATGGTCCACAACTGATTTATCAAAGGCCATGGCATATGCTGTCCTGTCTGTGGGACAGTGCATATAAAAGACCTGTTGCTGCTTATCGGAAAGAGTAGCCTATGTGGCAGCAGCGGGTTTCCTCTAAATCAATGTGTCAGAATGACCATATGATTGACATCAAGTATCGGCAAATACCCAGCATTTTAAACATTTTGTTTCAAGTATCGGCAAATACCCAGCATTTTAAACATTTTGTTTCAAGTATCGGCAAATATCCAGCATTTTAATCATTTTGATTTAATTATCGGCAAATACCCAGCATTTTAAACATTTTGTTTCAAGTATCAGCAAATATCCAGCATTTTAATCATTTTGTTTTAAGTATCGGCAAATACCCAGCATTTTAATCATTTTGTTTTAAGTATCGGCAAATATCCAGCATTTTAAACATTTTGTTTTAAGTATCGGCAAATATCCAGCATTTTAAACATTTTGTTTTAAGTATCGGCAAATACCCAGCATTTTAATCATTTTGTTTTAAGTATCGGCAAATACCCAGCATTTTAAACATTTTGTTTTAAGTATCGGCAAATACCCAGCATTTTAAACATTTTGTTCTAAGATTCAGAATCCAAGAAAGCTCCTTGAGATTCGTAATGTTTAAAAAACAACAGACATTCAACTTTCAAAGCACAGTTTAATTTAATTTTGATTTATGTGAAAAGTTTAGCACAAACCAACATTATAATTAGCAAAGAAATGATGAAATACATTAGCTCTGTGATAAGTTCACAGCACCAGACTACTACACTTAGACTGGCCACAGCAACACAACTAAACAAACAGAACGTTAGTTGAATTCAATCACATACTAGCTTCCCACCCAAAATATTAGCATGTATATATTTAATATTTCCATTTTGTAGGGAAATTAAGGTATACATACAAAAATAAATTAAAATACCAGAATACGAGTATACTAATATTTCTTTAAAATATCCATTTTTATTCATCCCATATGACTGTTTAAAATTTAAAAAAGGACAAAGTATTTGATTTCTCCAAGTAATGATGGAGTACAGGGAACTGACCCTACAAAGCATTCATTCTAGGATTGACAATCATGGCCCCAGTATTGTTTTCTACATAAAATTACAATCCACATGGAATTATTTATATCGTCTCTGACATTTCTGTCAAAGTTAACAATTAATAAGACATTTTGCCTAAAAATATGGATGAGGTAACAACTGCAACAGCAACTTATTTCAATGGGCATGTTAAATATGACCACTACCTCCCACCAAAAACAAACTGAAAACCGTTTCTAGATGTCTAGTGTTATGTTGCAGTGGCCATGGACTGCCAACAAGTGAAAACAGTTGATCTAATGAAATGGTTACAAAAAGCATGGATATCATACAACGTATCAGCAGGTTATAGTGACAATCAACACATATATATACACAACAAAATTACTCCTCTTTTGGTCACAATACAACATACTTCCATCTTCTCAACAGTCCGTAACAAGGCACTGTTTATTTTAAAATGCCTCATCAATGACAGTTAAGACATTTTTCTTAATAGGAACATTGTGATGGAAAACAATTTTTAAAATTAATTTTGTTTTTAAAGAAATAAAATTATCAGTTGACATTACTTAGTTCTATTTCTTGAGCACAAGCAGCACTTTGGATCAGAACTGTAAATGGTTTGTTTGTTTGTTTAATGACACCACTAGAGCACATTGATTTGTTTATCATCGGCTATTGGATGTCAAACATTTAGCTATTTAGACACATAGTCAAGAGTGAGCCAGCCTCTAATTGTTTTTAAACCAGTCATCAGCCTGAAAGTGTGAAGTTCTATCGCTGGATCAACGAGGCTCACAACCTGGTGTCGGTAAAAGGCATGCTTTTCATTGTAAGTTAATTTCATCTACAGCACTCAATATAATGAAAGACAATAACAAAACTTTATTTCTTTAAAAACAATATTCACATTATTAAGTTCAAAATGCAAGAATGTGTTGTATTGATGTATTGATAGTGTATCATTCAGTATTCTACTCACTATTGCCACTTTGTTTAAATTACCACGTACTGTAAATAAGAAAATGTTAGCAAAATTAGTAAGACTCTAAAGATAAATGTAATACTTGATGATGCTAAAGTAAAAAAAGTTGCTAAATTCAGTATACTACAGGCCTCACAAAGATTTTGCTAACATTTTACAACTTGCAGTAAAAACGTATGCGATTTTTCTTCTTATTTTACAACTTACAGTAAAAACGTATGTGATTTTTCTTCTTATTTTACAACTTACAGTAAAAACTATGTGATTTTTTTTATTTTGAGCTGAAAATATAGCATTAATAATAAAACCAATACTGAAAATCAACATGACCAAATATAATGTAATGATGCTGAAACTATTTACTACCGTTTTGATTTGTTGTTTAAAGTTAATTTTTTTTTTTTTTCACCAGACATACTAAAAGCTAAAATTTAATTTTTCTACAAATAATTATCTATTATTTGAAAAACGATTTCTATTAGCACTTTATTATTTTTCCCACAGACTTGCCTGCATTGCTTTATTGAGGTTATGGACTGCACAGTGAGATAGCCACATTCTTTCTCACTAGCACTGCTTATAACATCACTTGCACTGTTCTGTACTGGCAATGTATATATTTTGACCAAAAGAAGAGTTGATGAATGGAAAATGGATTTATTGATATACTAGTAAACAATTTCTGTGAAGGAGTTTTAACAAAAATCTGAAAAACACTTGGAATTTTCACAAATGTATATTCAAGTGTCTCATAGTGAGCTACAATGTATGTTGCAATTTTTTAATGTATGCCTAAAAATTATACTGCCAGTTTTAATGTATGTGTAAAAAATATACTGCCAATTTTAAAAGGGTTTTAATGTATGCCTAAAAATTATACTGCCAGTTTTAATGTATGTGTAAAAATTATACTGTCATTTTAATGTGTGCGTAAAAAATATACTGCCACTTTTAAAAGGGTGTTTCAATATATGCGTAATAATTATACTGCAAGTTTTAAAAGGGTTTCAATGTATGCGTAATAATTATACTGCGTTTTAAAAGGGTTTCAATGTATGCGTAATAATTATACTGCAAGTTTTAAAAGAATTTCAATGTATGCGTAATAATTATACTGCCAGTTTTAAAAGAGTTTCAATGTATGCGTAATAATTATACTGCCAGTTTTAAAAGAGTTTCAATGTATGCGTAATAATTATACTGCAAGTTTTAAAAGAGTTTCAATGTATGCGTAATAATTATACTGCCTGTTTAAAAAGGGTCTCCTTGGTGCAGTTATACTGTAATGACAAAAATATGTTTGGCTATTATAAGGAAAACCAGATCTGGGCACAATACTAATACTTTGATATACATCAGATTACAAACACTTCCAGCTAAAATAACATATTCCTTGCCATCTTTTAGTGAATTTTTTACATTCACTTCTTTTCCCAAATTAACACACCTGACAAATTAAAAATGTCCATAAAAAAAAATAATAAAAAGAGAAATGTCACTGGAATTTCTGGGTATTGTTTGGGCATTCATAGGTTCAAAATAGCAAATGTATGTCAATTCTTTATTTTGGTTCTGATGGTATCATTAAAATAAATCTTGTTTTTATTTGTCAACATTAAGCTAGAAAGTTCATTTTCAGTAACACTTTTTGTATTTGTCAAAATGTTAATACTAACTTTAGATCCTAACAAATAAAGTGAACTATATGAACTTTTTTCATATGCAATCATATACTGGTGTAAAACTAGGACAACCAATTCAAACAAAACTGACATCACACTCCGGGTGATTTCTTCATGTACATGTATGTCTTGCATCATCATCTCTTATGTCTTGCATCATCATCTCTTAGTTGATGTTTTGTAGAATTTTATCAATTTGGCAATAACGACAATACATAAATAAAATAAAACTTATTTTACAAAAAGAAATCATAAGAAAAAATATAATAATGCCAAACACTAAAATGATTAACAACCACTCCAATTGTGGCTGGTAACATGGTCTTTATTTACCAGTAGATACAATCTCAAATATTGTCCACATCTTTTCCTTTAGAGCCTGTGTTTCCTTCAAAAATATTACATTAATCTAAATATGGGACTATGTGGTCTGTTCTTAACCAATATAACAATGCAAACATTCCACTAACTTTGTATTGTTAATAATTTAATTTTTTTTTATTACCTACACCCAGGCTTCAATGCAAATACTTCTGAGATTTTGGTCTTTGACCGTCTTGATGTTAAATTGAAACAACATAAATATTTGAATTAGAAAAAGAACCCACAAGGCAAGGTCATTAATAAACTGGCAATCTTGAGTCCAACAAAATGAAATTTTTCACAATAACGATGCTTCCCTTAAACTGACTGTGAAGGGATAAACCTAAGACTGATCTCGTAATGCAATGAATAAAGTAAAACTAACTTTAACACATGGACAAAGGAATGTTTTAGTTATGCATAAAACAAGTAACTTCTTACACAAAGCATACTGTTGTATCCACCAACAAAATGAATGTAGAACTAAATCTGACCTAAATGTCTTCTAGATCAATTGTGTTGAAAATACTTTCAACTCTTAAGCATCATGTAACAAAAACTTCTGACTATAATAATTATGAAACAGTATCCTTTTCAATTGATTTTGTAAATTTCACACGTAAAAAAAAAACCTCCGGAAAAAAGAGAAAAATAATTTGAAATTAAACATACATGTAGATGATATACAAATAATACATTGAAGCATAAAAAAAACGTATATTAATCAATTAATTTGTCATGAATCAACCTCCAATTTAAATATAAAATTAAATCTTATCTTCCACAAGTGCAAAAATGTGTTAATTTATTTAAAATCTCAAAACAATACTTTCAAGTCTTTACATTTTAATGTTTATTATTGAAGAATTATTCAAAAGACTGGGTCTTGTTTATTTTGGTTTGTTTTTTAATTTTGAGCAGTTCTGTTTAAACAAAATCATTCAATACAGACTGGATAAGCCAAATTAACATATTTTATCATTCACAATATATTCAGAAGATTCAAGTCTTAATTTTTTTCAATACAAAACCATGAAATAGATTTATCGTTACTAATTATTCAAAATAAGAAATCTAATCATTTCTATTTTTAAACTCTAAGTACAAAAGCAAGTCTCAGTAATCTCCATGTTTGATGAGTGAAACTGGATTGGGATATTTCTCTATCGTCACTGTTAAACAGAAATGACATGATTCATCAACTAAAAAAAATGTAATACGAAAATATAAAGGTGAAAATGTATAAAATAAATATGATTGTTCTAAATGAAGAGAAAACCTCTCTGTACATGGGTAAATGCAGACAAATATGAGATTCTCTAATGTGAATTAAACACAAATACTTGGTGACAATGTAAATTAAATAATGTTGTTTGCACTCATAGCTGTCATGTTTATACTACTTAACTACTACATGAAACACTTGAATTTCTGTCATATGAACATAGCACTGAGGTTGAGAAGGTATCTGAAAAAAACATTTCATTGAGGAAACTCCACCTTTTATTAATTAACAGTTACTTAGAATATGATTTATACAATCTCGACTCGCAGTCTAGACCTATTAGTTTGGTTTTTGAGGGAAATTCCTTTGAAACCTTTAGATGTGTAAAAAGGAAACAGCCAAACATTGAGTGGATGACACACACACACACCACACAATTGTGATTCAACTTCTTTTTAAATTCCACTTTATATCAATAACTATTTTTGTAGTTAGTATTTCAAGATTCTAACATAAAAAATAAATCTTAAATAGCTACCATCACCGCTCAGTTATTAAGTATTCAAAAATAAGTATGAATGTACTTTAATAGCAAACAATTACTGATTTAATTTCTTACTCCAGAATTGTACACTCACTGTTTAAGTTGCTAAACAAAATATTACACTCACTATTTAAGTTGCTAAACAAAATATTACACTCACTGTTTAAGTTGCTAAACAAAAGGTGGAGTTTAACCAGTGAAATAAATATCAGCACAAAATATGTCAGATCTTATTTCCAGCCATATCAAACAAATAAGATGATTATTTGCCACATATCTCACTTAGCATCAACAACCTACTCAACTAATGGTGGAGAAGTTTAAAGCACAGCTGTTTGGTAACTAACTAAACATGATGCAAACACTGACTGAGGACAAATGGAAACACAAACATAACACAAGACAAGAATGTTTCTGTAACAAGCAGACCTGTGTTTAGCATTGTAATGGTGTAACATTATGCATAACAGAAAAACAGGCTTCGTAAATTCAACCTAATATAACAAAACAATTTAAACAATACACGGTTAAATAAGATTATATTAAATTTTTTACAAATAAAATTTCATCTAAGAACCTACAATACATTAAAGAAATAAAGACGTACAATAAACTAGCTGCAAATAAGATAAAATACGTCTTTTAACACTTTCACCCTTCTCCCTACAAAATATACAACACTGGTTTAAATTGCAGAAATATTTTGTGCACATTTCATATGTAGCAGAAGAAAGTAAATAAATATTTTTTGTAATCTAATAATATGTCATTAATAATAATGTCAAAAGACCATAAGAAATTATTGAGAAAAAACTAAATGTAAGGGAAATAACTGTAATAGATTAGTTTTAAAACCCATACATTATACCCTTAACACGTGAAATTTGGTTTCTTAAATAGACTTTAAATTGAAAGTGAATTGTATGAACTAATCAGTGTGGCACCAGCTGCTCACAACATTTGACACACTTCGAAACAGTTTTCATAAAATAACAGTCTCTTTTGTATACTGTGGTATATATCAGAACTGAACTGAACTGCACATTTACTTGTGATTTGGGTTTGAAGTGAGTTAAAGCACTTCGTAACTGAATTTAACAACAATTAAAAGTAATGTGCTCTGAAGTGATCTCACAAAGCTGGGGTGAAAGTGTTAAAGGAGGGGTTGTGTTGTGATTAACTAAACACTACAATACTGGAATTATACATCCAAACAAAGGAATGCAGGTATTTGGCACATCTAATCCAACTCACTCACAAATGGGAAATCAATAAAGCAAATGTTCAACAACAGTTGAAACAGAGGTAGGTAACGGAATGACATATCTAATAACAACTTAAAAGTGATCTTGCAGAGGTAAATAAAAAATAAGTGTAGGCCATAATAAATAAATTATATTTACATTGTGTTTTTTATATTTTGAATAAGGGATAATGTTTATGGGTCTTGCATATGTGACAATAATTACCATTTTGAAAACGGTTACTGGGTCAAACAGTGTATGTCTGAGTTGGCAGAGAACATACTTGTTAAAGCTGAATTATTATGGCCTTAAAAACAAAACAAAAACCAAAGAAAAGAATTATATCAATAAAGCCTCTGTTCTTTATCATCTAGCCATTTCTTAAAATGTAAACACATACATGTACTAAATGTCATGCGTATCAACCAGAGCCATGGAAACACG
The DNA here is from genome assembly GCA_032355785.1 of Symmetromphalus regularis. NCBI lineage: Eukaryota > Metazoa > Mollusca > Gastropoda > Neomphalida > Neomphalidae > Symmetromphalus > Symmetromphalus regularis. The sequence goes on along the minus strand of JAULBS010072023.1, from coordinate 6,127 downwards.
TATTGGTGACGAAACCATTTGAAACATTCACACTGACTGGTGGAAACCTCAGTTGTAAAAAAGTTCATTATAAATGGCCTGTAGTGATGTAGATTATGATTTGTTGTGGCATTAATTATGACATGGACTTATAATGTTGATCATGATTGGATATATTACTGAATAAATTAACTGCTGTAATGTTAATTATAATTAGATGTGTTTCATTGAGGAATTATTCAACTGAAAACATGAAATATGATTTTATAATGTAGATTATGACTGGACGTTTTCATTGAAACTTATCCAAATGAAAACATTAACATGAAATATATTAACTGGTATCAATTATCATTGGATTTTATTTAACAATTACCCAATTAAAAACATGAACTGTTATAATATTGATTATGATTGAATATACTACAATTCCAATATTATGCAACATGGCAGTGAAAACATTAACACCTATTGCACTTAGTTGAAGATAAAATAAAAAACAAATAAAACAATGTTACCAAACATCTTGTGACATACTGATTACTTCTACTTATGAGCTTGCTTTCCATCATAAATGTGAATGCAATATTAACATCATTTACGTTTGAAGCTTTTAAATCTTGAATGGGAAACGATGATGACAAAGCAAGGAATAGGCATCATTGTGTAAGTACAACTCTGTCAGGTGAGCAATTAGACAAGACTACTACAACTACTACATGGTGACCTACCAGATACTTGACAGTACTATGCACATAGTAAATTATTCATCAACTACAAGTGAATTTCTACATATTATACTAATCAATGGATTATTATGACAAATTACACACACATGAAATAATAAACAAAAATGAAGAGCACTTAATTCAGTCTGAAGTCATTATATACAGATGATAATTAAAAATTAAATTTAAAACAATACTCTGACTAAATTACTCGGCATACGCAAGTACAACACAATAAGTGTATGCACTATGTGAATAAACTGTATCAATGTAATTCAATAAATTGAAATCTCATAAAGAAAAGTAACTTAGTCACTTAAAAATTATACATATTATTTATCATTCAAGATTTGTAACATATTTGAACATATTTAAGGGATGTTTAGGAAAATGGCTTTCTTACTAAGTAAAATGTATTTATTGAGATTTGTTAATGGTTTATGACAAGTTAAAAAATATTTGGGTATGTTCTTTTTACTGAATAAAATAAATAACATACACAAAAGTCGTGAAAAGTATTTTGAATGACAAGCTTGTGTAAATGTAATGATTCTATAACGGACGTTATGATTAGATGACTTACTATACACACTATTACGCAAGCGTCGCACACAGTCCTCTTACTAATTAGCTTGCATCTCATAAACTTTATAATGACTAGACATTAATACAAAGTACTTAAAAAAACAATGTCATTTAAAACAGAAATAAATGCTTTTGTCCACAGTAACTTGTGGCTAAATGTGTTCAGTATGTGAAATTCTACAAGATACTATGTGACAAGACAGACAGACGTACATAAAGACTGACATAAAAACATACACACACTACATCTACAAGTGATATACATGTTTTCACTTTCATTATGCACTGTTGATCACAGAAGTGTTTTAAACTACTTCAACAACATAATACCATTAGCCATACACCTTTAACTATGGGTTTTTCTTTTTTTAATATAACAATCAAAAGTGCAAATATTTGTATTCTGTATAGAAAGGTGTCTACATATCTGATTTTGTGACATCTATAATTACAGTCTTCACTTAACTCACTGCAGTGTTATGTTGGTAAACTTCATCCACGTCATTTCAAACTGACGTGTTCAAACATGAAGCACCCAACTTTTTATATAAATATCAGAAACTGCTCTAAGTGAGCGGCAATTCCCTTTATCTCAATCAGAACACTGGACACTCACACAAGGTTGCAGGTTCAATATATACTGTTTTTACTGTGCACTTTCTGACAGTGCAGTACATACCAGTATTTTATATACCAACAGCATTAAGCAACAGTGACTGTAACCCGAAGTATGTTTTGAAGGCCAGTTTGCTACAGATTATTCTAAAAACTGCTAACTTGGTTGAGCTAAGAAGATGTGAGACCAGTGATTCAAACAGCGTTTCACTCTCTTATCAAATGTTGACTGTATCAGTATTTAAAAATCTACTTGCATGTCTGTATTTAAATTAAAAAACACAGACATACATCGCAAATGTAATTTTCAACTTCATCTTACTACTAAGAACAGTATTATGAATACACTATACATGTATGCCACATTGCCAATTATTTTCTGTATCCAAATTTACAATTATATATATATAATTAGCACACATATATATATAATCAACTCAACACTCAAGCTTAACCACAAAAATGGTTACCATAGCAATATCATATCGAAGACCAACTATTGCTATACAGAAGCTATGTTTCACAACCAACAATATGACTAACATTACACATCTAGGTTGGGTTGATCAACAAACTAACTTGCATCACATGGCAAATACTTAAAATTCAAGAATAAAATATAATTTCTCACAATTTCATGAAAATTAGAAAAAATAAACTTTCATTAATCATATGATAAATTGCAAGTGATTATTAAAAACATGGCTCTCCCGAATATTAACCATAAGGCGAAACTGCTGAACCATCATAAAGAGAATTTGTGTTATTCCAACCTCCACTATTGGGAAGACGATGTCTTGTGGCTCTTGCTTGTGAAATACTTTAACTGTTTCACAACATATTCAACTGATGATAACATCACTGTCCACTTATTACACTTCTGTCCACTGCATCCAATCATTTTCATCATTTTATTCAATATGTCCAATCATCTTCCTTGTTTAATGCAAAGCAACCAATCATATTCCTTTTAAGATCTGTATTAATCATCTTCCTCCTTTAAATCAAAGGAACCAATCATCTTCCTTCTTTTATGCAGTGCCTCCATCATTTTCCTTTTATGAACCGCATTAAATAATCTTCCTCCTTTTATGCAGAGGATTACCATATATGGAATGTCATTTAGCAAATGAATAAATCTTTAAAATAATGTTATTATTTATTTACCCTTCTTGTCACTTAAGTCACATGATCTATCCACACGGAAAACTTTCAGGATTAAACAAAAAACTCTTGACAGAAGTTAAAAAAAAAAAATACAACTGAGAAACAATTTCACACAATGAGCCTACAAAGCTGACAGGCCTGATGGATTGGGTGTGTCGATTGGCTCCACCTTCTGGTCACCATACTGGCCAATGAACGAGCCATCTTCATTAAACCGACTTGGGTCCACATCTCCATACTCTTCAAGGCTATCTGTGTCATAGGGACCCAGTGGCATTTTCTCCGGGTTGTTGTCAAAAGACCCACTCTGACCAATACCATTGTTGTCACTGTAACAAAAATAAAATAACAACTACTTCCAATGAACTGTTTCAATATAGACATAATAAATAAAGATGTTTTAATTGTGTAACATTATTATTTATCGCATAAGGGGTTTCTGACAATTGAAAAATGTTTTCACAAAACTTGGATGGTAAACTGCTTTGATAAATGAAGCTTACTATTTTCACCAAGTTTTAATTACTTTAACTCGGTGGTATGTATTTATAGAACGGTGTTTTCACCAAGTTTTAATTGCTGTACTTCGTGGTATGTATTTATAGAACGGTGTTTTCACCAAGTTTTAATTGCTGTACTTCGTGGTATGTATTTATAGAACGTGTTTTCACCAAGTTTTGATTACCGTAACTTGGTGGTATGTATTTATAGAATGGTGTTTTCACCAAGTTTTAATTGCTGTACTTCGTGGTATGTATTTATAGAACTGTGTTTTCACCAAGTTTTAATTGCTGAACTTCGTGGTATGTATTTATAGAACCGTGTTTTCACCAAGTTTTGATTACCGTAACTTGGTGGTATGTATTTATAGAACGGTGTTTTCACCAAGTTTTAATTACCGTAACTCTGTGGTATGTATTTATAGAACCGTGTTTTCACCAAGTTTTAATTACTGTAACTCCATGGTATTTATAGAACCGTGTTTTCACCAAGTATCCTAGGTATGCACTGTGAATTGTAAAACATTGTTTTTCTCATGCGGACATCACATGGACTTAGCTAGTTTTGTGAAAACGCTCTTCAATTGTGAGTGACCCCTCATCTATTAAACACAACAAACAAATAAATGTTAAGGAAGCAAGCGGCAGAGGAATAAAAGCAGCAAAGCAAGTATATTTGTGTGACACACCAGAGAAAATTCACTCACAAGTGACAACAAATCTGTCACATACATAACATAAAAAAAAATTCCTTTTATAATTGTGTACTTTATACCCACTTTATGCCAATTATATCATGCATTAAGCAACTGAATTTGCTGTGGCAAGTTGTAAATTATAAGAAAAATAAATATTTAAGAAATAAAACTGATAAAAATACTGAGTGATAAGTAATACAAGATTTATACACACATAATTTAAAGTATGCAATGAACAGATAAAAATCATATTTTTTCTTAAAACAGCAACATAAATGTTTGATGTAGTACCCTATGAAAAGTGTTATAAAAGTGTTAAGACTTTGTTGGTAAACAGAACTTTGCTTACAGAGACCCTCAAATAAACCCAGGTCATGTTTCACAAACAGGTTGATTTTCTCATCTTGTTAGCTTGTGACTATAGCAAGGAATTATATTTCTTTTATCAACTTTCAAATTAAATCCATTAAATACACAAAATTTAAACAAGTTCCACTTTTCATAACACCACTACACAGATGACATACATGTATATACATATACAATTTCCTGCTTGTGTTAGGTCTTCCAAATGATTATTTTATGGAATACTGAATTATTTGTATTGAAACAAACAAAAACACATTTCCAGCAGGCCTTAGCAAGACATTTTTCTTTTTAGGTGCAATTTTCAAAAAATCATAGAAGGCTCTATTTTACTTCCTATTTCGAGTCCTGAACATAAATCATAAAACAATGAATGGCTTATAACGAACATGTGTCATCAGAATACAGTTATGCATTAAAACATAACTAAAACCAAAACATGCTTTCAATGACATAAACCTTATAAAAATAAAAATTCTGAGGACTCATTTGTAGAAACATATAATTGTTTTAGAGTGGATGTGTTTGTGAGATTTTTTAATAAAAGATGTTAAATTAGACTTTGTAGAAACATATAATTGTTTTAGAGTGAATGTATTTGTGAGATTTGTTACTAAAAGATGTTAAATTAGACACACTACATTATGACTTAACTGCTTTAAACATCTGAACTATTCTACTCTAGCTATGTTTGCAGAAAGAGACAGATATAATGGATATAGAGCCTTTATCTAGTTTTAAACATTTCTATCAGACAATAACATTAATTTACATTTGAGAATTTTAAATATACATGTACTTACTTCATTAGAAAAATACAAATATTTGAAATTCTAATATTTAAATAACAAAATGTTTACATGGATACACCAAATTATAATCAATGACTGATTGAAGCAAATGCTTGACATTTCACTATTTTCACAAATATTTGTTTTTTCAGTAACATTTAGAAATGTGACTAATATTCTGCAGAAACTTATTGTCAGTCAAACCAGTCTAACGTATCATTTCTTTCAATCAGTAAATTGAGACTTGTTCTAACCATTTTACTAATTATTACAGTTAGAGTAAATCCAGGCACCTACGGATGTCAATCTCAATTTTCACCTACATAAAATTAATTTACTAAAATATACTATTTCCCTTTCATTACTAAACAAAATATATCTGTATTATGACTAGAATTTTCTTAGAAGTCATTAAATTCAGTTTTTGGCATGCTCTTATTTAAAGAAAAGATAAACAATTTAAAACAAAGGAACACAGGACAAAGGCTCTTATCCATTAAGGAGTGTAAGCTCTCTCCAAACGCAATGTCCGGAGAGCAGGAATACCTCTTGCCATACTCATTGAAATGATCCGTTCCTTCTTCTGGATTACATCCTCTTAATCGTTCCTTCTCTTGAACTAAAACAATATAGAAGCATTGTAACATTAGTTAAATGTGTGTTCCAAAACAATATAGAAGCATTGTAACATTAGTTAA